>LPNX010784159.1:347661-434259 GCA_001517045.1 Pseudotsuga menziesii
TCAGATTACATCATCGTGGCTTCAAATACAACTTCACTCAGTTGGAGAGGGTTTGAGTCTCCACCACGTTCTCTTTCAGTTTAGCTCTCGTTCAGACCACAGGTTTGCAGCTTTCAATATGAGATTGAAGTCTCAGTTCCCAAAATAAATCTTACATATGTAAGTCGCAGCTCACACATGGAAGACTGCTCAAGGATGGAGGACTCAACTCACAAAATATACATAGCAGCTAACATAATACAATCTCATCTATCACATCTTCATGCAAAATGAAAAGCGTGAGTCTTCATCATTATAACAAACATGCAGCAGCAAGGCGTCTTCAATCCCTACTGGTCGCAGCAGTCAATTCTCAGTATGATGTCGAAGTCGCGGCTCTCAGGATGGGATACAATATTATGACAACAAATACAATATTGTGGTCCACAATAAAATGCCAAGTCTCCTCATAGCTTTATCACAAAAGAGAACAATCTTTAAGAGGAGACGAGAATATAGGGAACATATTATTTTAGGGTTTGCAGACATGTATTCACGGGTAGGAATAACTGAGGTCGCAGCTTGTGCTGGGAGTGGCACACGACCCTCTCAAGGCAGATTGCAGTCAACTTGAAAATGTGAATTTGCAGGTGGAGGGAGTTTCAACATCGAGAAGGCACTCGCAACAGCAGAATGAGAGCACACTATATTGAAATGGGATGGTGATACAAAGAAAATGCTTCATATACCAAATTAGGCTTAGGAATTAATTCAAACGTTCTTGCAATGAACAGTCAAAACCATGCAGCATCTTTGGACCGTTTAATTGCTCAACGCAGGTCTGGAAGAGAAACGTTCGAATGTAGACAGACAATGGGCAGGCAGTCTGAAACGAATTGACAAAGGGCAGAATGGAGGTCTGGCAGGCAGAATGCCAGGATTGAAATGCAGCCAGGAGTTATGACAGGCAGCTCTGATACCACTGTTGGATAATAACTCCCGAATCCATTTATTCCATTGCTAATGCATACATTTATACATTTCATATGGTGGTTGAGATTCATATTCCAACCAGCCTTTTCACCTTCCTATGTAACTATTCATATTCCTAATATTTACACTAAAGTATAATCCCGACGGATTATATTCCAACAGAAATAAATTAAAACCCCTTAGTGTAAATTTTTGTGACCATCGAACTCCATTTTCCCATCCAACACACTGGTCATTCTTCTAGGGGGAGACACCCTCCTTGGGAGGAGTGGCTATTGTTATCACAGATATATTGTAGCTGGGCTACCATGATGTAACATGCAGATTTTCTCTTTTCCTCCGAGCCAAACTTATTGATGGGGATACAACATGGATCATTATTACAATATTAGCCATTCAGAGCCTTTGTTCAACAACAAATACAGAGCATTTCCTTGCCAGGACTGATATCTCCTTGTCCTTTGGGATGACTTCAGTGGTGACCTAGTTCATTCGAGCAGAGCAACAGATATGGTACACAATTTACAGATGAGCATATTAAATAGAGACAGGTATATGGTGAGATCAAGTATATGGCTCTTTGGTAGGATTTTTCTCTCTAATGTATACTAACACCTTGGACTTGTTGTGCTATGATGATTATGGTGGCCTATGCCTATATTATATGTATGTTGATGCTTAAACTTGTGTTGAGAATGATTAAAGAATCTGATGTAGAAGACTATTGCTTATGCCATGCTTTACACAACTTTTAAACCTTAGTGCTTTGCTGGTTCCATGTATCACTTGTCCCCATCCATCTAGTTCATCCATAATTGATTTTCCTCCCATGACTTATGATTGACTAAGACCTATGAGATTGAAGATCATCTTCCCCACTTTGACCCCTATGCATGATGGATTCCATGTTGTTTTGTGTCTTGGCTTTGAATTGTGCAACAAAACTTGTTGAAGCCTTCATCCTTCTGGGCCAACAGAATCCGCTAGTGTTGGTTCCTGAGCTTAGGCGAGTTGGTTGAAGCCTTGACCTCTCTGGTTGGTTGCCCCCGATGTTTGGTCCTAACTGTGGATATTCCCCCCTAGTTGCCCGAAGAGTGTCAGCTAAAACTTGAAGCAACATGTGTATACTGAGAAATGCAAGCCCTCAAATAAAGTTGCAAACAATGTATTTATACACAACTCAAAAAGGGCTATGAAATGAAATTGTGAAAGGCCCAAATATAGCAGTGGATAAATAAATGCAAAATCTAAAGATTGTTGGTCATCTTATTAAAATGAAATGATTAATTACGCACAGAGTCTGCGGGTTTTGATGTGAGATGGAGTAAGGGATAGTTAATTCTATTTCTCAGTGGTCCCCAGGATCTCTTCACTATAGTTTCTTGGGTAGTGAACACAAGGGTCCTAGAAAAGATCCTCACGGAGCTTGATTGTTAGCTTGGATGTGAGCCGTAGACATGTTATTAGAGTTGAATGGACTCTTTTAAGATCAACTCATCCACTTGTGAGACACTACCATTCCCTATTGCTTATCTGTCATGCATATGTCATTGTGGTTCTGTACTTGTCATCATTCGGAGACATCATATCGTCAAAGTCAACTATAAGTCATTTCGATTTTACCTTAAGCCTTGTTTTCCACCTTCACCCAACACTAGCAAATTGTTTAAAATTTGTAAGCATGACATATACAAGAGACTTCCAGAGGATTCAATGATTACTCAAAGACATTGGTATATCTTATTGATTGTTATTATTATTTATTATTGTCACCGCGATACTGAATGGCATAATTTAAGTTGGGTTTTAATATACATCTTGGAGCAACTTTTACCTTGGATTCATGTAGGTTCAGCTCAGTTCAGTATCTCACTTTAAGTTTCGGTATTTTGACATGGTCAATCCAATTGACCAAGTCAAACACGGTTCCCAAGGAAGTGGCCTAAAATTTGACAGTGCTTATATTTGCTCCAGACATGCCCAAGACCAATACTGCGGTTTCATTTTTCAGCGTTTGGCCCCAGATTTCATGATCAGTGATTATTATCACTTTATTATTGGTCAGATCATTTTTTTTATTACAGATTGTAGTTATTATGGTTCTATTAGGGTGCCACAATACTCCAGGGGGTATGAGTAGTCACTTGTACCATTCTACTATGTTTCTAGACACTTTTGTATAGTCAATTTGCCCTAGTTCTCATCCTGAACGAATTTATGATGATTATTATTATTTTCAGAGGATGTACCACTAAAAATGAACTTGGAAATCACTGAAGAAATCGATTTGGCTTGTATGGTCAAGGAAATGGCAAGGGAATTTCTTTGGATGATTTATTATGGCTCTTTGGACATATTTGCATCAATTTCAGTCAGTTTGATGTTCCGGATATTTTTTTTTGCTCTCTTAGGGAGGACGTCCCACATAGGGCGAAATTAGACAAAATGGCCAAAATAAAAATGTGTAAATCAAGTTGTATCTTTAGAAATATGTATGGGGGGACCCCTATTGACCCCCCATGTCTCCTAAGTGTCAAAATTGCAAAAATAATGATTTATCAAGTTGTAAAAATGGGCTTTATGAGGTAATTCGCCCCCCTCAAATGTATTTGTCTAAGCTGATTCATGTAATGTAAAATTAAAAGATCTCCACCGTTGATGATGTTTTAATCTCAACCCTTGGATTGATTGTTGGTTAGAATGTAGACACACTCTTGGTCTATTTAAGAATTGTGATCCCCTCATTGTATCCCATCGGGAAATTTGGCTCTTGGCTATTGGAATAGAGAATTTTTTTTCAGAGAAATCCCATGTCTTTTTTGTCATAGATTGTTCTTGTGCTTGATTGCAAAATAATTTTTGGAGGTGTTCCAGTTAATTTATGCTAGTTCCAAATATTTTTTTGTGAGACCCATGTTGTCTGCAGGAAGACGTTTTCTCTTGGGACATTTTTGTGAGAGATCCAACGCTCTCCATCCGAAAACACTGGCAATCAGGGGGTTTTTCTAATGTGTCTTTGATCATTGGTTATGCTTCTTGATTTATCTTGCATTCGTAGTTTATTTTTCTGAGGATCAATTCTAACTTGACGTAGGTTGCTCTTGCAGGAAGAGGGTGCACTCGCTCAACCTGGGCAAATTGTTTTGGCTTGGAACTTTATCAAATTCGCTTGGGATTGCGTCAAACAGGGTAAAGTGTGATTTTCACTTGCCGTCTTCAAGATTTCCAGCTATTTCTGTTAAAATTTCTTTTGCTTTAATTTCCAATCCACCCGACGAATAATCGAAACCTTAATTAAAACCTTCAAAAAATTCTTTGGGTCATTCTGTTAGGATTTTCGGCGATTTTTTTCTGGGTTATTTCACTCTTACCTAGAGTTAGGTGGGTTTTCAAAAACATCATCATTAGGGACTCCATCTGCCCTGTGGGAAAGAATTTGGTCTTTGGGAAAATCGCCCTCCTAGGGTTTTCAACTTGTTGCCCGCCGATTGCACACCAGCAGCAGAAACTTTCCGAAAGCTGTCTCCTCACTTAGGAAAGTGGGAGAGGTGTGACCTTGGGGGCAAGCACAGAGCTAGGTACTGTCACCTACTCCTAGCTCCTCCGTTTAGGCTAACTCCTAACGAAGCCAAGGGGGGTAGTCCCTACAAAAGAGTTTCTATGGCTCTTAAGTTGTTAAAGTGTTTTAATGGTTACGGATGCGGATGGGTGTTTATTTAGGAGTTATTGTTATTAAAGGTGTTTGTTTATTATGAAGTCGACACATAAAGCAGAGCAATCCACGTTGCTAGCAAGAGATTTAAAAGATAAACAATAATTCAAGACTTTACAAATATGCATTCACAGCTAGAAATTAAAAAAGGCCAAAGACAATTGATCCAAATATAACAATCATGCAAAGATTAAAAGACTAGTGCCTTATGGAGTCAGATACTGTAATGCGTAAAGAAATTAACAACAAGTCTTGAAATAAAGCTAATGAATATTAAGTTGTGCAAGTGCTCTTGGTATTTTTTAAATATTTTAAGTGATCTTGCTTATGGTGTCAACGAAAGTTTGTTAAAAGCCGGTAGAATGTTCCAAGTTTAATCTGTTGAAGACATGACGGCCCGCCTAGTATCCCAGGCTAGTATTGGGAAGATTGACCAGCTAGCTGAGAAGCTTAGACAGCGGGGAGTTCCAGCGTCTCTACTAAGAAGAACTTAGGAAATTCCCTACAACGTCGGTGCGTTGGTTATGGGATTTAAATTTTATTATGCTTCTCTTGCAAGATTAGAACTCCAATACCGTTTTTGGGTACTCCGATTTTGAAGTCGGTCAGAGCATACTCTGGCAAGGAGACAACGAAGTTAATTAATTATGGGGGAGTGAGTTGCAAATTTTATTAAGTTGATTAATTAAGACTCTCCGACAGAGAGTGCTCTTGACCTTGTCTTATGACAAAGGTTCAAGAGACTTAGCTAATCTAAATGTCTAATGCAAGGATATGCGAGTCTAACAATGTTCTCCGATAGAGAGTGCTCTTGACTTGTGTTACTGCAAGTTCAAGAGACTTAATTAATTAATTGATGAAACTTAAAAGAAAAATAAAGATCTAAACTACCCAAGAGTCTCTTTCAGGCTTTTTAGGGCCCTAATCGGGAAAGCAAGGGGGTAAGTTCGGGAAAGCAAGGGGGTAAGTAAAACTATATCAAAAAGTAAACAGACTATGCATTAGCTAAGTAAATAAACAAAGAAACCTTTTTACTTTATTTTTTATGAATGATAAACTAATCAGAAATGAACTATCCAACTTTAATGAAAAGACAAACTTCTAATAATTATGAAACTATTCTATCCTACTTTTAGCAAAATATGAAGCAAAGTATGAAAATGAGGAGACGATACAAGCTTCTCCCAAATGGGGGAAGAGGGGTGTGGGAGCCGTAATCCCACTTGCTCTTTATTAATTTGTTTACAATGCTTTCCTTTACTGCCTTTTTTGCTTCTTTTCTTATTCTTGGAAGGCCTTTGGAGCAATCTGCAGAAGGGGAAAAGAAGAAGATGGAATTTATGGTTTTTTAGGGCTTGATTCTTCAGAATTTCGCCAGCATTTCTGTTGTACTTGTGGATGGAACACAAGAGATCGAGGAAGTCTCTGACTTTCTTTCGAATGGGAAGAGACCGATCTTGTAGGTCCTGCAATCACAAAATGTTAAATGACAGGTTGCTTGAAGCTTGGGCTGGATGTAGCTGAACTCGCACCCTTCTTCAACCTGTGAAACCTGCTAATACCAAAACTCAGATACAAGTGAGATCATATATATGAAAACTATGCTAAGAAAGTTCAATCGAGATCAATATTACGTATAACTAACTACTCATATTCATCAAGATTAGAACCTACTTTGCATAAATAACTGATTTGAAACTACAAACAACTACTCTACTGTGCCAATAGTGGCCCTCTTGAGCTTAACACATAAACTGATCTCATTCAAGTAAAAAAGAGTAAGGGGTTTAGAAACAATATCACCTCAACCATAGAACATTCACCACATGCAAAGAGAGATAGACCTCCAAAGTCGAAAATCTTATTAATCAAATGTAAGCAAAGCTTAGCAAAGCTTAATACAATTTTTGCAGAGTAACTCCAACACAAAAGTTCCATCCGAATAGAGCTAAAGGAGCCTCTATTTATACAATGAGAGAAGACCCAAAACCCTAAAACCAAAAACCCTGACCTAATCAGTTTGGTAGCTAACTAAGAGCCCAGACCTGAAGATGAAGAGTTAAGAGTGAGGGGAGGCCTCCACCTAAGCAAGGCGCCCCCACTCCACCCCTAAGCACTGAAAACCACCCCCAGATGAAGCCACACATGTGAGGGCGCAGTCATGGGGGAGATGAGGACGTGAGCACTATGAGGAGGCGTGAGCTTGTGAAGGAGACACCGGCTAGGTATGGGGAAGCCATATGCTATGTATGGAGGAGCCACTACCCAGTAATCATTAGTGCAAGAGTCAGTTCTGCCTTGATCAAAACGTCAAGCCAATGAATACTCTCCACCTCATCCAATTCATGAGACAGCTGAAGAGGGTGAATTTGCTAACTGCAGGTGTCTTGAATACTCACTGAATGCTGACTGAAACTAATTCCTATTAACTCTAATCATCATTAATGCATGATGCCATGTCATTCTGCATTTCATTTCGCTGAATTCGGGTTAATTTGGAGAGATTTGGATTTTCTCCAAAATAATCATTTTTTATTAATTAATCAATATTTTCCCCAAAACTGACTTTTTTGAGAAAATATGAGTTATGTGGCCGAATGATGATCTGAAAGTTGGATCTAGCTGGCTGGCTGATCAAGAATGATTTTTGGCTTAAGGTTAGAGCCTTCAATCACTGAATTTGGGTTCCGGATGACTAACTTATTACAAATTGAATTTTTCCATTTAAATTATGGAAAAATTTAATTAAAAAACTTTGGAAAAATTAAAAAATAAAAAAATAAAAATAAAAATTTTGACGTGTCTGGTAAAAATTTTTTCGGAAATTTTTTTGAGGGTCCTAGTGACTTAGGACATGACCATGCTCTATTCAAATAATACCTAGTAGGTTTATATATACTCAGTTGGGCTCTAATAACCCCCCAAGGCCCGAAATTCAAAATTGGGCATTCCAGCTTTGGAGGAAGTAGGAGAAAACCTCGTCAATTATACTCGGCTATAGGCAAAGCATAATTGTCAAGGGAAAAAAACTCCCTGGAATACCTTAGTTGAAATTCTACGTCTTAGGAGACCGAACCACTCAAAACACCCTACTAGCACACTTTATTACAAACCCTGCGGGGCCATGGTCAAAATTATTCAAATAAAAAACTGACTAGCCAAAACTGGCTAGACACAAAGGCGGATCATCTGATACACTGGGAACAAACATTGGTCATGTTTGTCAACTGGTGGCTCCTCACCTAATCCAGTTATGGTACAAAACAGTTGGCAACACAACTATTTTTCCTGTTTTATGATCCATATTTTGGCTTGTGCTTTTAAATACTGTTAAATCCATCCTTAAGCCATTATAATCAAGTGTCATCTTACCTTAGTTGTTCATCAATCCATCACTCTAGGCATACTCTAATATTCCACCTCCAATTCCCCCAGGGTAGTGGCATTGATCATTTGCACTTGCACTTACTACCTAGATATACATAATAGCTATACAATCACTAAATGTAAATACTTTGGGCTACATTTTCACTATATAAACCCTGATTGTCCAAAGTATCCTTATCAGTGGCTATCCTTCTCATATCTAGGGTTTCTCAGCTATTCACCTTACGTACTCTATTTCTATAATTTGATTTGGTGTGTTATCTTTAGGTCTTTCCTTTTAGGTTAGGTCAAGATCTCCCCCTTTGTCACTTGGCTTATTGGTGGCATAAAGTGAAGGGTGTCCTAACCGACATGACAACCAATCCATATTTGGGGGTTGGGATACTCGTAGTTCAACTCATTAGTTTCTCGTCCCCTCTACCGTCCTGGATAGGATACCATGTGTGGGGCAACTACAAGTTGTGTGATAACAGGTATCTTTCAAACCGTGAATTGGGTATTGCTAGTTTCACTTCAAATCGCATTATTTTACACCTAGAAATAAATTTGAGTGTCTGATTTTATTTAATTTCACCATTTACCCCTATATTCTAGTTTCCATATTTAAAATGCTAGGGTAAATTGGGGCTTTTCACATAGACATTCATCTTCTCTTAGTAATTGCGCAAAACTCTAATTAACTACCCTACTAAGAGATTTAATCAAGATTCCTTGGTTATCTACTTGACTCCCTTGATTTTAGGGTTATCTTGGTTATAGGAATGCCCCCTAGGCTTAGTAATTTCACTAAGTCTAAAGTGTCGGTATCCTTAACTAACGTGACGTCTGATTTCTTTCAAAGGTCTTGGATATTGTAGATCACGACTTTAATTGCCTTTTTCCTTTGCCATTCTGGATAGGATCACCTTACGGGACAACTATTCTATTTGTGATAACATCACCATAAGCAAGACAAGTTGTTTCTTCCTCATCTTTTGTTGCTTCAGAGACTGCATCATCGATATATCCATCCATTAAACTAGTGTCATTGGCATGATAAACTGCTATTTAGTAAATCCTCAGTAAGGATAGCTACATGATTCTTCTCATGTTCTTCATGTTCATGCCCCATACCTTTAAGATAATTCTTGTCCAAATCCTTGGGACAACTTCCGTACTTGATGGTGTAATATTCTCGAAAGGGTAAGGATGCACATACTTCATCACCCTCTACTAGATATTGTTGACATCGAAGCATGTTTTGAAGTGATACTATTCCTTTCAAATTTTCAACCAAGATCTCTCTCATTTTCTTCATGTTTTCACAGGCTGGCAAGATCACCAGCGCTGATACCACTGTAATATCCCCAATGGGATATGGGCGAATTTGTCTGTCTTTTAACAAACAGTTTGCAATTTTATTGTTTTATGACTTTCAACCAACACTTGCATTCTCATCACTCCATTCAACAATTTGAGATCATACACAAGATAAGAGGGATAACACTGGTATTTTATTATAATATAGATGGCAGTAACAACAATATCTAATGGGTGCACTGGAATCTACAATGCACTCAACAACAAATAAAAATGAAGCTCTGCAGAGAAATTGGAGTGACCTCTCCTTTCTACCAGCTAGGGTGGAATCTTTCACCACCGAACCCAGTCACAAATGCAGGGGGCACATCACCCAAGCTCGAAAAGCACAAAAGTCTTCTATAAGAAATCAATTCAACATCAATAAGCATACCCTCAATGGTGAGACCCTTCTCCTTTTATACTTCATTTGGGCGCAACACCAATGGCAAATACCATGGGTGACCCAGAACCACAAACAATACTATTGGAAAATACCATAGGTGACCCAAAACCACAAAACCAATACTAGTGGCAGATACCATGGGACACCCAAAACCATCCCTTTTTTAATTAAATGACACTTCAATATTATAATAATTTTAGGCCTATGTGTCATCCAATAACCCCCTGGAACGATCATTTGGAAAGGGACATTACAGAACTTATCACATAACATGTTGTCAAAGAATAATCTAGCGAGCTTTTATGACCTCTGAATGTCTTTTCAAGCCCATATGGCCCTTGGATTCTTGGATGCTAACTCAATCACTTCATTGCCACTCTTTTGGGGTTCTCCCCTGGGATTTGAATAACAACAAGTGGGGTGCCTCCTCCTTTTGTCCTTATTTTCCTTGTTAAGATTGACTTTTTCCTCCTTGTTTGGTACATTACATGTAGAAATGGATGTTGCAGAAGTGAGATAGCTCTGAAGAATCATTGGCATTTGTATCACGCCATGTGCTTTCAAATTCTCTAGTACAATTTAACTATTCATTTGGTCTTGCACACCAAAATTAGTGAACAGAAGGTTGAGTGCAGAACCAAACTATTTTAGCTAAATAGGTACATGTTTTTATTTTTGTACTGATAAATATTAAAGGTAAATCATTGTTTTTTTTTTCTGTGTCTGCAAATGTTGGGGTGCAAATGGACTTGATATGTGGTTTAATCTTAGTGGTGACCATCTTTCTGCTAGGTGTACTGCACTTTCTATTCTTCTACTCTTTTACAATGCTTTTGGTTGTTGGATTTCTGTCTAATATAATAAAGTAAGAAATAGAATGACTTCAGAATTTTAACCATGTCAAAGACATCGGGGCTTATTTTTCTGTTGTTCAACTTCAGACAGAGCATCAAACAGTAAAATCAGTTGCATTTTTGGCGGATTTGGTTCCTATTGGAGATTGGTTAGGAAACATTTTGTACGCATCTGGCCAGCAGGCAAATGAAGCTGTTCAAATAGAGTTATCTTCTCTTAGTCCAAGCAGGTCTGCAGTTTGTGTGTTTCATTCCAATCTTTTTCTTCCCCCATCACTAAGTTGCCATTCAATTTCCAAGCTGTTCCTATCCCTTTGGTTATTCTCAATATTTTAAGTTTGCTTCTTTTGGCTTGCAGTGTGCTAGTTATTTTTGGTGCAGGCCTCGTGACAAGTCTGTCTCCATGCACACTCAGTGTATTACCACTGACACTTGGTTACATTGGTATGTTACGGTTATAAATGCATCAATGTATTGGAGAAGTTTGTGAAATTGTTTTCATGACCAATTTCACAGTATGCATTTGCACGCACTGTCTTCTTGTTTTGTTTTCATAATATGCCTGATATGAAGCAATCATTGGGGGTTTTGCAGGGGCTTTTGGTTCTGGAAAAGGCCGTTTGCAGGTGAATCACTGGTCTTTAAGAGTTTCCTGTTTCCATGTTCTAGCTTTGCTTGCATTTTTTGGCAGTTGTTTTTTCTCATGGCTCAACTCTTTTATGGCATGTTTAGGAAAAGGAACAGACATTTTCTTTTCCATTAACTATGATCTAATATAATGTTCAAAACTTTTAGAAGTCCATTCTTTCAGGAAATACTAATTGTTTGTTTCTATAAACAGGTCGTTGTTGATTCACTGGCCTTTTCAGCTGGGCTTGCAACAACCTTGGCTGTTCTTGGTATTGCGGCATCATTTGCTGGAAAGGCATATGGGCAAATTGGACAGGGGCTTCCGGTGGCTGCTTCTGGAATAGCAGTTATTATGGGCTTAAACCTATTAGAAGTAAGCTATTCTGACATCTTAATAGTTGTTTTCTTTTTCTTTTTCATCTTTCATTTGTAAAATTGTCTTTATTGCATTACTTTAATCAATAATTGTACATAATAGTAAATAAAGGGAATAGTAGAAAAAACATACAATCATGTGAACATTGTATGGTTGTACTAGTTGCAGATCAACGACTTATTTTTATTTGTTCTGAGCTGAATACTCGACAGAATACCAGGCAGTTACTTTACAGTGCTCAACTTCTAAACATTTCCTATCATTCTATGCTTTTATACATTCATGTTTCAGCACTCAACTAGCTTTCATGCAAATACCCAACCGAGCTGTTAACCAAGGTGAATATATTTTGTCTTTGCATGAAAGTGCAGTTGGAATTTCCTTGGTGGAGTCACACCTGGTGGGATCATCTTGATGGAGTCATCGCAGTAGAATCACATCAAGTGGGCTTATTCAAGTGAAGTCAGAACTTTGTGGACTTCAATTGATTTTCATCAAAACATTAATGACAGATAATTTATCATGCTAACATGTCCTCTGGACTTAAATGTCAAGCATCCTCACTAACACCAAACATGGCATTTCAAAACAAAATTCTTATTCTTCCAAATCGGAAATATAAATTTTGGGATAACTACAAATCCTTTGGAATTACCACTCCTCTGAGAATAAAGATATTTCACTGCAGTAACTCTTTCAAGTGTAATGCTAAAATATTGCTCAGGCTGGCTATTTTCTCAATGGTTCTTCATCTCTGCTCAGCATTGCATTTTCCTCATATCACTGCCTCTGACATTACCAAATTCTTCTAAACTTTTCACTGTTGATTCCATTGTTATTTGTTCAATATTAAGACTTGGTGCCTTGTGAAATTCCCTCATCTATTGCTATTTGTTCAATATTAAGACCTTGCTTCTTCTGCAATTCCCCAATTATATGGTCATACTTCAACACTACCTGGCTCTCTTTGTATACTTGCTTCTATTGACTCATGAACCAATGCTTGTTCAGGCTGTCCTTGTAGTTTGTACAAGCCACTGTCTTCTTCTCCAATCACTGTTGCATCATCTATTGTCTTTCCTTTAGGCCACATTAGAACTTGGCCATCGACAAATGCAACTCTCATTCCCTTTGCATCTACTACAGAGATGGAGAGAAGATTCTTCTTCAATCCTAGAATATATAGCATATCCTTCATCTTAAAGGATTTCCCGGAGTCTAGCTTGTATGAAGCTTCTCCACTCCCTTTTATGGGGTATTGTTAATCATCCCCAAGTTTCACCTTGTGAGGTGACTCATGCTCAGACATATTAACGAATGATTCTTTCTAGCCAATCACTGCTCTTCATGTGAGATGGTGCCCGTAAGTGCTGCGGTTAGCACATACTCTTCATCTGAATCATCCTTCTCTCATCTGAATCTTTTGTTTGTTGGTTCATCGTCTTTGACAACATGAGCATGGTGTCTATTTTTCCTGATGGGACAGTCTCTTGCATAGTGTGCCTTTTCATCACAAGTATAGCATTGAGCATTGGGAGAATCTCTCTTGATCTTCTTTTGTTTCTTGTCCTTGTTGTTGTTGTGATGATAGTTCTCCTTCTTCTTCTTCTTCTTGTAGTTCTTCCTGGGGTGAACTGTGAGAGCTTGATCTGCAGTTGCTCCCCTCTTCTCTTCTCTTGTTACGAGTCGAGCTTCTTCTTGTGTGCATTCTTCTCGGAGTCAGCTGAAAGAGATCAGCTTCCTTCTTGTACAGATTCCTTGAATGAATGAGTCCCATGATCTAGGGAGACCATTCAAGGTAGTCATCACAATTTCTCCTTCTTCGACATTCTCTTCAACTGCTTCAAGTTGTTCTTTGATTTGAGCAACCCTTTTGAAGTAAGACTGTATAGTCTCGTAGTTCTGTATCTTCACATTCTTCAACCGGTTCCTCAAATTCATCTTCCGGTTGATGTTTTTTCCCTCAAACATCTTTGTCAAAACATCATATACTTCCTTCGGTGTCTTGAAGGAAGACACATGGGGGATGAGGTGATCCTTAATAGAATCTGCAATGATTCTCTTGGCCTTAGCCAAGTTCTTCTTATGAGTAGCCTTAGCCTCATCTCCCTCTGGTTCTAGAAGTTCTCCATTGATGTACTAATCCAAATCATTCTCTTCAAGGATTAGGGAGATTCTGTACTTCCATGCTCGGAAGTTATCATCCCCTCCAAGCTTGTCCTCAACCTGAGTATGGTGAGTCATCTTGATTCTTTTCAAATGAGAACCTCAAATGGAAATAACAAAGATTTAGATCTTACCGATTTGCAGTGTTCGACCTGGTTTTGGAGCTGGCTGACCTAGGGTTTGTTAGAGAAACAGGGTTCTTTCGTGAAGACTGAGGTGGGAAGCCTCCGAAACTTGATGCCCTAGTTTCTTCAGACACTAGCGACAGGGTCAAAATTGAAACTTCTTCATATATGAAATTGCTTCCACCAAAAGATGCGCCCTACTAAGGCGAGTTATGGTATCCCTCTTTTCTTGATGATTTGTGAAGAGAAGACCTTGAACTAGGAGGCCCTAGTTTCCTCTACTGCATAGTGCCTTCTTTCAGAGAGGCTTTGATACCATGTTATTTTTTCTTAGATCTTATTAGCTTAGTTAGGATCTTTATCTGAAAGAATAACAAGTACACCAATATGCATAAGATAGAACAAATACACAAGACACGAAGATTTTCACTGGGGAAAACATAAAGGAGAAAACCCTGCAAACTTCCTCAAAATAGTACAGTCACAAAGATTGTGTCATAAGATGATCAAACCCAGTAATAAGAAGTCTTGAACAACTATCTATCTCTCCTCCTTGTCTCGCTCTCTCTCATGCGAAAATGAGTCAGTGTGAGGTGTGTATAAATGAGGGAGGGTGCCTCCCTATTTATATTAATCAAATGATTGACCTATTACATGATTGGGGACGATCTGGTACCCTAACAGGGCCGACTTCTCCTAGAGAGACTCCAAATACACATTACATGATGTTACACTGGGGACTATTGCCCCGACTTACAATGGAGGTTGTACCTCAAGGTCTATACACAATAATGACATCCCGAAAGGAGATAAAAACATCTCCGATGGGGGTACAACAACATACAATGATAATATACATCAGAATTGTTGAAATATTGTAACTTCAAAGAATATTGTAAATGTATTTTACTGATGTACCCCAAGGGAGATGTCTTATTCGTCCGTCGGGATGTTACTATTGTATTTGGTCATCATAAAGTCATGAGGTATAACCTCCATTGTAAGTCGGGTGAATAGTACCCTAATGAATATAATATAATACTAGTTTGAGTCTTCCTAGGTGAATTCTGCCCAGTCAGTTTAGTGGGGCCGACTTGTTAGCTTAAAAGTCAAGTGACAGAAAGAGTACAAATAGAGGAGTTGTGTTCCTCATTTGAACACACACACTCGTGTATAGCGCATAAGAGAGAGAGAGAGAGACATACCAACAAGGAGGAGGATCACCGATTTTGGGGTTTTATCTTATACATCTATATAGAGGAAATTTTGCTGGGTTTTCTTCCCCTTGAGGGTTTCCCAGGATAAATCTGTGTCTATCTTGTGATTGTGTTTCTTTCAGTGATTCTGCATATGCTACTGTTGTGAATTTGGATTAAACACTAATGATATCTAGCTAAGCATATGAAATCTTAACATGGTATCAGAGCTAGCATGAATAGAACAACTTTCACTAGGTGAAACTCTTTTTCCTCTCCCTCCGGCAAGAAGTTAGGGTTTCTGCAAAATTTGGGATTTTGAAGATCTGCTTGCACAGAAAGTTGTTCCTCCTAGAGTGCATCTATTAAGCCCTAGATCGAAGTTTTTGAGTGGGTGAATCTCCGGGAAAGCCAAAACCTAGTTTGGCCCTAAACCAAAAAACTGCAGAAAACCAGAACCAGAAATCTGCAGAAATTGAAATCTCACAAGCAAGTTTTGAAGGGTGAAGATTTGGAATCTCTAGAAACCAAGTGGACCAACCAACTCGCCTCAATTAAGCACATCTCTTGGTAAGGTCAACTTTTCATTTTGAGAAATTTCAATTTTTAGTGACCTCCTGGATAAGATGGCCCCAAGCACTAAGCTTGAGGACAAGCTGGAAGGCATAGAAAACTTTCGAGCATGGAAGTATAGGATTGGTCTCATTCTTAGAGAGAATGAACTTGACAAATACATCAAAGATGAAGTGGCAGAACCAGAAGAAGATGAAGCTAAGGAGAAGCACCTGAAGCACCTAATCAAGGCAATGAGGATCATTGTTGATTCTATCAAATATCACTTGATCCCTCAAGTGTCATCTAAAGAGACACCAAAGCAAATGTATTATGCCATTTCCAGAATGTACAAGGGAAAGAACATCAACATAAAGATGAATTTGAGAGCTCAACTGAAGGGTACCGAGATGAGTAAAGGAGAATCCATTCAAGATTACTTCACAAGGGTCTCCCAGTTCAAGGAACAATTAGATGCCATTGGAGACTCCCTTGATGAAGATGAACTAGTTATGGCTGCTCTCAATGGTCTCACTAGACCTTGGGAGTCATTCATAGAGACTATGTGTGCTAGAAAAGAAAGTATGAAGTTTGACATTGTATGGGAAAATTGCATCCAAGAGGAAGCTAGAGTAGCTAACAGAGAAGCTCTACTTAAAGAAGATGATCAAGCTCTAGCCACCCATACCAGAAGAAGAAGACAATCAAACTTCAAGAAGGATAGTCACAAAGAGTATAGACCTCCAAAGAATTTTCAAAGAAAAAGAGAAAACAGTGAGAAGAATGACTACTCCAAATATCAACGTTATAACTGTCATAAGATAGGACACCTTGCTAAAGAGTGTCCATTGAAGAAGAACATAAACAAAAGACATCATGCTCATCTAGCTGAAGATGAGGATGAAGAAGAAGAAGAAAGACCTCGAAAGAGACAAGCAAAAGAAGAACATGTAGAAGAATATGTATTATTCTCTGCACTCTCTGGGTCTGTAATACCTGGAGAAGATACATGGTTTATTGATAGTGGTGCTTCAAAGCACATGACAGGGAGGAAGCAAACTCTGTCAAGACTTGAAGAGACGAACTCTGCTCAGAAATTATCATTAGGGGATGACTATCAATAACCCATCAAAGGCATTGGTGAATCAAGCTTCAAGCTTGACTCTGGAACCTCCAGGAAGATGAAGGAAGTGCTATATGTACCAGGTTTGAAAAAGAACTTACTTTCCATCTCAGCACTAGATAAGAAAGGATATAGAGTTTCTTTTATAGATGGACAAGTACTCATGTGGACCAAAGGAAAGAAACTTGAAGATGTTGTGGTCATTGGTGAAGAAGGAGGATTGTACAAACTCAAGGGACATCCAGAAACAACCCTTGTCCATGAGACCACTAGTTCAAGTGAACTATGGCGTAGAAGGCTTGCTCACATCAACTACAAAGTGTTACCAACTAAGTTGCACTAAGTTGGATTTCTAAAATGAGCCTCCAAAGACGAACAATTACTTGTTGTTCAATTTTCAAGTTAAGAAGTCCTTGTAGGCCTTCCTAGGCCCATTTTTTATATTTTTTTAACATGTTCATACCCCATGGGGAATTGTAATAAAATGAGTTAGCATGATGAATTTATGCAAAAGGTTTGGTTACCCAGGACTTAGTCATTATTGCATTATTCCAGGGTGTTTTTTCCTTGTTAATTATTTATTGTTTTTAAGCGATAAATAATTTTCGAGTTTTTCACCCAAACCTCCAACGCTAGAATAATTGCCTTAATAATTAAGCCTTAGGAGGTTATTAAAACCTTTGTGTCGACGTATATTACCATGCTAATCATTATTTTGAGTCATTATGAACATGTCCTAAGTCCCCCATAGGTTTTTTTAATTTCCAGAAAAAATTATTATTTTTTTTTCCGTTTTTACAGGCTTATTTTTAATACGTTAATTGTAGAAGTGTAAAAAGTCATAAAAGTGTGGCTATGAGGTTGTTTTTGCCATGGGGGTGCTCATTTTCTAACTCAAGGCACCAACTTAACCCCTAGATCCACTTTCCTAAGTTTTTGAGTAATTATTTAACCCCAAAATTAATAATTACTCGAAAAACCCCAAAAAGAGCAAAAAATGAAATATTTAAAAAATTCGGCTATTAAAAAAAAAAATGATAATTGCCAAAAGTGAATTTTATGACTTGGAAAATTAATTTGGCAAGTACTCGGGCAAGGGGGATAAGTCAGATGTTGCCAATTCAGTGAGATTTTTGAGTTTGGATGTTTCCCCATCAAGAGAGGGTGCAAGTCTCCAAGAGGGGGCGCAAATCCCAAGAAAGGATAGCAAGATTGATGAGTGGGTTGAGTTTTGGTGACATGGCTCTTGTGTTTTGGGAATTTGCTACTACTCTTGCTTTGATACAACGCATGCCAACTCTCAACCAACTCATTGCCACCTCTCCAACCCTAACGCATCCTTGAGGAGATTCATCTCCCTTCTCTTGCTCCGGTTTTCGATATAAGCAGGCACTCTCTCTTCATTCTAGACATAATGATTTTGGCAAGGAACTTATGCTCCTGTGCTTTGTAATATTTTTCTATGATTTTGAATAAAATGCTTTGGAGGTCAAGAACTGTGTAGCGATTTTATGTGTGGATGAATATTGTCTTGAGCTTGTGAAGTAACCGGTGGTGTTCATTTTCTTGCATCTCTTTGGTTAAGCTTGACCTTTGTAGGAGAGTTATCTCTTGGTAGGGTAAGGTTTAAAAGCTTGTTTGCTTGAAGATCTTACTGTTTATTTGTTTTAGATATCTTGGAAGTACATTTTTATTTTGTTTAATAATTTTGTTTTTCTGAGTTTCTGTGGTAGTTGGCACCAAATTTCTTAACTATTTTTTGTGCAGGTATTTTGTATTAGCTGCAGGTTATGTAGATTGAAGAAGAGGTTGACTTTGCTTACATCTTCCTTCTCTTCAACAACTAAAGAAAGACATAGTCCTTCATTGTTCCATTGTGAAGAACTCCATCGTCCATATTCCGACATCAAGCTTCTTCATATCTTCTCTCATTCTACAAAAATTATTTATTTCTGTTACCGATTATTTTAATAATTGATATTTGGTTTAGTATATTAAAATAGATCAATAACTAAATCATATTTCATTTATCATTAAAGTTAGATTTGATTTGAATGTTTAAACTCATAAATCTAGCTTTAAACAAGTACTTTTCAATACTTTAATTTTTATCTTTTAAAAGTTACTTGAGTTATATGTTATATTTTTATCGTTTAAATAAATAATTTGACATATTTGATTAATGTTTACTTTCTGTTTTGTAGCAAAAGCTATTAAAGAGAGAGGCACTCTGGCCAAATTCCGAAGATCCAAGCCATCTGGAGACCCCTATTTTCACAATTTTTTATTTGGCCATTTTTCTAAGGCCATATGTTGTAAAACTTGTGTTTCCTATTCTACAAAGGAGCACAGGTAGTTTCTATTTCTAAATCATTGTAAAAAAGAGAAGCAAGTGGGCAGCCAAGTGCCCACACCCCATCCCCCCTGATGCCAATCCCACCTTGGTGGCATACTTTTTCCCACTTCTGAGATCAAATACATGCATTAGAGGAAATTTGGGGTCTAAAATGGGCCTTATAAGAAAACGTGCCAAAATAAGTTTTTGTGAGTTGGAATTCAAGAACCAATAGAATTTCAATAAAATGAGCCAACCATAATGGTTGACTTGACATTTTTGTCATAAAAAAACTACCTTTTTGTTTGTATTTCCAACATATCTCCCACTATTTTTACTCACATTCCGAGCGAGAGGGCTCGTTGACATCATCACGTTTGTTTAGGTATTTCTTGTTTTTGGGGTAGTGAGGTCGTCAAAAGTATGCAGTGTGGGTACTCGCTGGATGAAGAAATAAATTTTGCATCCAACGAGCCCTCCTGCTCGAAATTTGACTAAAAACAATGGGAGATATGTTGAAAATACAAACAAAAAATTAGTTTTTTCTTTCTTCCTCCAAAATTAATAAATATTATTTTAACTATTATTTTATTATTTTCCTTAGGAGGCCCATTTTAGACCCCAAAATTCCTCTAATGGAACTTCAGAGCATGGAGGGACTTTAAACCCTTCTCGACAGCCAAATTGTTGTGTTAAACCTTCTTTCGCAACCCAAATCCTTGGATTTTTGGGCTTCTGCAACTATCTGTTCCACCTACCAACTTTCCGCAATTCCAATCTTTCCGCACGCTCCCTTCCACAATGGGCTCTCCGCATTCACCTTTTCTGCAATGCAGAATGCAGAAATCGGAAAACTCACTTCTCCAATTTTTGAACTTCTGCACTTCCGCACTTCCGCATCCGCTATTCTCCTTCGGCATGCACCTTTCCTCACTTTTCAACTTTTTCGGTTCGGTTTGCGGAACTCGGCTTATTGACTTTCGAAACTTGGGTTTCGCACTTCTCGACTTTCCCAGTTTCCGCACTTCACTCTTCTGCACCGTCGATCCTTGTGGATTCACCCTCGATTGTTGATCTGTCTCTAGATGCGGATCATGATCTAACTCTACGGATCTACGTCCCTTTGCTGCGGAAATTAACTACGACCGTTGATCTTCTCCAAGATTTATCTCCATCGCACGATCTTAAGTTATCTAGGCGGTTGGTTTAGGAGTATCTTGGGTGCAACTCCCATTTGCGAAATTCAACCATAGTCGTAGATCTGTTCCTACTACGATCTCGATTGTTCAACTTGCACAAACTTAAGCCTTAATTATTATCGATCCTTGCAGTGATCGATCTCAGCTCCATGACCTGCAACATGGTTATTTGTTCATGAAATCTCAATTGGTTATCAATCTAAGTCTCATTGATTGATCAGAGAATCGATTAATCGATCTTTGTTTCTGTCACTTTTAGAAACTCGGAATTCACACACAAGCTTATCACTCATTAACAGAGGATTTAACCAAACATTCAATTCATGAAATCACACACTCAGACAGAATTGAATTTACACAGAGATTATGCCGAAGTAGGCTTTTTCATTCACACACTGAAACTATACATTCATAATTGTCTCAGAATCCGTGTTCTGATCTCCTTAGGCCTGATACATCTTTGATTGGCCTTACATGAGCCAGATTTAATCTGTTTTGGCTGCTTCTCCTACTCCTATCTATTCTTCTGTTTATCTCTGTATCTTCTCCTATGCCTCGCAGGCTTACATATATATATATATACAATTGGATTCATGAACTAATTTTGGTTCAGATCCTCATAATCTGCTAACTAATCCTAATTATAGCAAACCCTTAAGCCTATACTATGACTCGCTGCCACTAATTGAGGACTTTGTTACATGATTCAGCAATTGAACCAATGACTCACTCGTCTACTTAGTGACTCACCTAATGGCTCACCATCATCTAGAATCATATATTTTACATAGGTTTAATTACAAAATAGTTCAAGGACTTATGAAATGAAGACCCCTTCTTGGTCTGATCCAACATTAGACTTGTAGTTTGGATGGAGAGCAGGATGCTCCTGCATCAGACTCCCCAGGAAGAAAGAAATAGTCCTCTTGGTCATAACCTTCCTTCTTCAGTATGCCTGGATCCCAAACTTTGTTCTGTAGCTGATCATCCATCTTATCATGTAGGTTTGTCTTTGTCATCTTTAGTTCTCCTAGTTTCCAAATTTTATGTTGCAATGCTCCACTAGCCTTGCTTTTGCAATCTTCTTCTGTCATCTGTCTTCTGCCACTGTTCTGTCTATTTGATTTGCTGATGTAAATCTTCATTCTTTCTTCATGCCTTCTTTGAGACATTTTCACGATCAGCAACCTTAGTTCTTCAATCTCCATGTCCACTCTATTCTTTGGCTAGTACACCTGCATCTTCTTCTCTTGAAACTGCTGCTGTCCCCTTGACTCTCTGCTACTATCCACTAAATTACAAGATAATCCAGTTTTCTAATGCTGCAATCCAACATTAAGCAGTCATCATTATCAATCCTTGGATTGATCAACCAATCTTCTAACATTTCTAACTCTTCATCATATTTTCTGAGGTTAGAAAATATTCCTTTGTCTTCATTAACCAACTCTGCAACAACAAGTTCTTTTATATACTGATCACCCTTTTGAGACAATATAGTCTCTTCCTGTGTCATGACATATTTCTTCCCCTGTATGTTAGCAACACCACTATCCAGATATGCAAGTGTTCTCTTTTGTTTATCTCCACGAGACCATGTCATCTCGTCCTTCAATCCCAGAACAAACTTCTGGCTTTGGTTCATGCCAAGAATACATGGATACTCTCCTTCTTTTACCTCTGGAACAACCTCACAAGGTTCATCACATGTTATTCTTGCAGATATATGTTAGATTTTCTTAAGATCTGATTAGATTATCTAGGATCTTTATTTGAAAGAATAACAAGTACAACAAAATGCATAAGATATAAAAGATACTCAAGACACAAAGATTTTCATTGGGGAAACCATAAAGGAGAAAACCTCGCAAACTTCTTCATAATAGTAAGATGATCAAAAGCAGTAATAAGAAATGCTCAACAGCTATCTTTCTCTCCTCCTCTGATTGTCTCTCTCTCTCATGCGCCTTCGAGAGTGTGTAAGGTGTATATAAAAGAGGGAGAGCACCTCCCTATTTATACCCTTTCAAGTCACTGACCAAATATAAGACTCGAGCCTACATGTCATCTCACATGGGGCCCACTTCTCCTAGAGAGACCACATTTTCATATTACATGATGTTACATTGGGGACTATTGCCCCAACTTACAACGAAGGTTGTACCTCAAGGTCTAGACACAATTTAGATATCCCGTAAAGGGGTAACACACATCCCCAATGGGGGTACAACAATATACAATGATAATATGCATCAGAATATCTTCCGAAGTTACAAATACATCAACCCTCCCTCTTAACTAGGAATGTATTCTCTCTCTACAGAGTCATCAACACATTTGGTCAGGTCTTCATTGCATCGTCATCATCACGGAGTCATAGAGTCTTCATCATAGCTACTGCCATCATCTTCTTATAATTTGATCATCGTCCCATACTATCTGTCATTAGAAGTTTCTACAATGCCAACCCTTTTTCATACTGGATGTAGGCCTAGCCTCCATGTAGGTCATCATCATCTCTGTGAGCAAGCCATCAAGTAGGTACATCCCAAGACTTATTATATGCCTCTTGCAAAACCTGCAGGATCTCCCAGGACTGATTATATGCCACTGCAAAACCTGAAGGAGCATCCCAGGACTGATTACATGCCTTGAAACACCTATGTCCCCTACTGTTACCTCATCATCTTCAGATTATTTCATCATCACATAGAGCACAACCCAGATACACATAACACAACACTTACATCCACCGGCATGGGAGGACAAGCCTACCACCATCCGGGAAAGGCTCAACATTTACATCAACGACCATGGGAGGACCAACCTACCACCATGTCGAAAAAGCTCAAACACTTACATCAACAACCATGGGAGGACCTACCCTACCGCCATGTCGGAAAGGCTCCAACACTTACATCAATGACCATGGGAGGACCTAGCCTGCCATCATGTCGCAAAGGCTCCAACACTTACATCAACGACCATGGGAGGACCTAGCTTGCCACCATGTCGCAAAGGCTCATGTGTATTTGCGTCTTCTGAACTCATCACTTCCCCTTGGAAGGAACCTCGATCTGAAGAACACCAAACTTCTCTCTGAAAGTACTCAAACTTCACTTTGGCTTACGACTTGGTCAATACATCGGCTATCAGCTCGTCTGTCGCAACATACTTGAGCTTCATTGCTCCTCTCTGCACCATATCCTTGATATAGTGATACTTGATCTCGATATGCTTCGACTTGTCATGGAACACCGAGTTCTCAGACAACTTCACACAACTTTGGTTGTCGCAATATATAGAAGTAGCATCCAACCGGAGATCAAACAAACCAGGCAGTAGCTTCCTTAGCCATACTGGCTCACAACTAGCCGAACAAGCTATGACATACTCTACTTCGGCTGTACTTAGTGCCACGCAGGACTGCTTCCAGCTAAACCAAGAGATCACACCTGATCCCATACTGAAGCAGCACTCCGAAGTGCTCTTCCTATTAATGGCACTGCTTGCCCAGTTTGAATGCACATAACCCTCTAGGTTAATCTTTTGATTCGCATCATACTTGAGCCCATAATCAACTGTACCCTTCAGGTACCTCAGAATATGCTTTGCAGCAATCAGGTGAACATGTCTCGGATCCATCAGGAACTGGCTCAATGTGTTCACAGCAAAGCAAATATTCGGCCTCGTATTCGTGAGGTACATCAAGGATCCAATCATCTGAGGATATATCGTGGCATCAACCGACTTTGATGAAGTCATTCAATAGCTTTAGGTTCGATGCCATAGGTGTGGCCATGGCCTTGCAGTCCATCATCCCGAACCTCTTTAGGATCTCCACTGCATACTTCCCTTGTCCAAGGGAGATTCCATCCGCACTCTTCCACACCTCCATGCCTAAGAAGTAGTGCATTATCCCTAGGTCTTTCATCTTGATCTCTGTAGCAAGTCTCCTTCTTGCATCTTTAAAGAGATCCTCTTTTCCTGTCAGGAACAGGTCATCGACATATAACAGGAGCATCACTGGTATTCTGCCTTCAACCTTGAAGTAAAGGTTGAAATCCGCTTTACTCTTAGTAAATCCTAGAGCCATCAGTAAGCTGTCCATCCTGCCGTACCATGTCGAACCTGAGGATATTCTGCAGTCACTCCCTCTGAAGCGGAGTATCATTCTCCCTATGCCTTTCGTACTCTATGTATTGAAACATTCTGTAATGGAGTGACAAGTAGCTTCGTCTACTACTAATATTCTATGTATCCATCTAGGGTCACTGGATACTGAGATCGCCTATCTTGATCTTTGTTGAAAAGTTCTTCTCTCACCCATTTGTGAGCTTGTCATCCTCTAAAGGCTTTCACCTTCAACCTTGTAGCAAAGGTTAAGATCTTCATCACTCTAGGTGATCTTCAAGCTCCTTATGTAACTGTATGTTCTATCCCATGGGTGCCTTCTGAGCTCGTACAAGACCTTCTTTAATTTGCACACATGTGTTTGTCTGTCATGTGTCTCAACTCCCAGTGGCTGCTTTATGTATACTTGAATCATCACTGGTGCAAATGTCTCTTCATAGTCTATGCCTTCTTTCTATGAGAAGCCTCTTGCTACGAATCTTGCCTTGTATCCCACGATGCTTCCATCTACTGCATGCTAGATCTTGTAGATCCATATGGAAGACACTACGGACTTCCCTTCAGGTCTCGACACCGCATCCTAGACATCATTCTTCTTGAACTAGTACTCTTTGATCATGGTCTCCTTCCCTTTCTTCTTGGGTACTTCTTCATAGCTGGAAGGCTCTGCATCAATGATGTCGCTCAACAGTGTCACATAACTAGAGTGTGTCTGAGGCCTCTTGCTTTCCTTGGAAGTCTCGTCATACTATTCTTCATCTTGGATTATTTCTCGTGCCCAAGGTGGTCTTCATCTCTCGAGGTGGATCTATCGTTCTCTTTATCTTCTTCTGAAGCTCTTTCTTTCGCTATGGTGTCTTTGACCCGAGAAGCTTTAGGTTACTCTTCTGAACTGTCGTTACTTATTCTTTGGAATTATCTACAAGTCAAGTTCAGTTGCATGATTAGAAACATATCATAATTTCCAAAACATTTTAATAGTGACAAATATATGTCACATAGCCATGCGATTATTTTAGCCAATGCTACAACATTCATCCATATCATGTATACATACAATAATTTCTAGATGCATTCTACCCCAATGTTATTAAGAGTGTGTACTACTCCTAATATGCCAACAAAGAGGTTTTAATCTAGATAAGTAGTAATGGAATGTTGTACAACATCATTGACTTCTTACCCATCATGTGCAATTTAGTAGTATAAATGCAAATACTCAAACATGCATAACACATCAATTGAATATAAACAAATGGATAACCAAACAATATCATGAAATGACAATTGAATACTTATCTTTATTTGTTTCGTGGGTAGACTCCTTCTTGATCCTTCAACTTCATCATCTTCTTCATTCATAATAACATAATTTCTTATCTAAATGCTAAGATGGATAATAGGTTCTTCAAGAATATAGTCCTTCATATTCCTCATCGCTTAAGGGATCTTCTTTGAATCGTGAGAGCTTGATCTTCAGTTGCTCCCATCTTCTCTTCTCTTATAATGAGTCGAGCTTCTTCTTGTGTGCACTCTTCCTAGAGTCTGCTGAAGGTAATCACTTCCTTCTGGCACACATTCCTCGAATGAATCCCATGATCTTGGGAGGCCATTCAAGGTGGTTATAACAATATCTTATTCTTCTTCGATTGCTTCGTCATAGCATCGAACACTTCCTTTTGGTGTCTTCAAGGATGACACATGAGGGATGAGATGATGTTTAATAGAATCTGCAATGTTTCTCTTGGCTCTAGCATTAGCCTCATCTCCCTCTGGCTCTTAGAACTTCCTTATTGAAATACTGATCCAAGTCAATCTCTTCAAGGATCACGGAGGTCCTATACTTCCATACTCGGAGGTTGTCAGCTTCACCAAGCTTGTCATCAAGCTAGGTGTGATTAGTCATTTTGAAATGAGAACCTCAAATGTAAATAGAAAAAATTTAGATCTTACCGATTTGAGGTGTCTGACCTGGTTCCGGAGCTCGCTGATCTAGGGTTTGTCAGAGAAACCCTAATTTTTCAAATTTGGAATTTCAAACTTCTGATTGGACAAAAATATTGGCCTCTTCAAGGCGAGCTGCCCAATATACTTCTTTTTTAAAAACAGTGGTAGGAAGCTCCCGGAACAGTAAGCCCTAGTTTTTCAATTTCTTCTACAGAAATGTCTGAAATTGATTCTGCTGTATCTCCGAAGTTTCGGATCCTTACAGTCTGAAATTTCTCACTGAGATAGCTTGATATGTCTTCTTTCCAACCCTACAGGTTAGAGCAAAAATGGATTCTCCAAGTGGGACTTATTCGGATTTTCCCAAGGTGACTGTTTTGGGGACGGTTCAACATAGTAAACTTGTACGGACAACCACATGTCACTCTCACATTCTAGGTCTGAAAAGCATACCACAAAAAATACAGTCCATGCCCTACTAGCAACATCTTGTGAAATTTCGTTTGGATCTTCCTAGCCTGAGATATAGCAAATCTCCCTAGGTCACATGTTTATGACTGTATTCTGGAGGAGGCTAGAACCCTGATTTGGAGGAACCATATCTCCTGAGATATAGCGAATCTGAGGCTGAAACTTTTACATAGTGTACATCATGAATTTCTCTTTGGCGTGTAAATGTTTCAGCTTCTAAGCCTTCTCCAATCTCACGTTATAGCGAAAGTGCTAGGATTACTAAATTCAGTCTTCTAGGGTTTTCAGGCATGAAACCCTAATTTCCATTAGCTGCCATTGCAACTGTATTTCGGCTGTACAGTGAAACTTCTCTAATTCAGAAACTGATACCACTAATAGATGCGCCCTAGCGAGGCGAGTTAGCCTATCCCTCGTTGCTTGATGATCTGTGGAGAGAACACCTTTAACTAGGAAGTCCTAGTTCCCACAGCTGCACAATGCCTTCTTTCAGAGAGGGTCTGATACCATGTTAGATTTTCTTAAGATTTGATTAGATTATCTAGGATCTTTATCTGAAAGAATAACAAGTACAACAAAATGCACAAGATATAAAAGATACACAAGACACAAAGGTTTTCATCGGGGAAACCATAAAGGAGAAAACCCCGCAAAATTCTTCAGAATAGTAAGATGATCAAAAGCAGTAATAAGAAATGTTCAGCAGCTATCTTTCTCTCCTCCTCGACTGTCTCTCTCTCTCATGCGCCTTAGAGAGTGTGTAAGGTGTGTATAAATGAGGGAGAACGCCTCCCTATTTATACCCTTTCAAGTCACTGACCAAATATAAGACTTGAGCCTACATGTCATCTCACATGAGGCCCATTTCTCTTAGAGAGACCACAATTACATATTACATGATGTTACATTGGGGACTATTGCCTCGACTTACAACGGAGGTTGTACCTCAAGGTCTAGACACAATTTAGACATCCCGTAAAGGGGTAACACACATCCCCAATGGGGGTACAACAATATACAATGATGATATACATCAGAATATCTTCCAAAGTTACAAATCCATCAACAATATACACAATTCATTAATTTCAAAAATATTGAAATTTTTATCTCCCATTAACCCTCTTATCAGCATATTCTTCTGCTGGTTTGAACTCTCCCAAGAGTTCACGAGACTTTCAACTAGTCCCTATTCTGCACCATCTTTTTCTAAGATGATTTTATGTTCTGCTTCACAACAATGAAAATATTCATCTGTCAATGGTCTAATTTTGATCTTGCCTTTATTCCTCAAAGCATCCCTCCTATGCTTCACAATCTGCATAGACACATCATCTATGTGTGCTTCAATACCTGCAAACATACGCCAATAATCAGTTTCAAAAACATGAGACTCTGAAGTCCCTGTTGATATTTCCTTTGGCATCCCCCTGTTGTGTTGGTCTGAACACAACATCAATCTGTCACCATCACCTATTTCTCTAACAGTTTGAGCTACAGGATGCATACAATCTTCATAGAATACCATTTCATCTCTTACTACAACAAAATTATATTCTGCTGTCATGCTTTTGGTAAACACAACTTCTTCTTCTTCAGACTTCATGACAGTCGAAGGTGACTCTTCAACTCTCTCCATCATCAGAATACAATCTTGATTCTGCCTTGTAGAAATGTCTTTGGACATTTCTTTTTCTTCCTTTATCTTCATATCATCTTCAACTAACTGTGTTCCTCCATCAAACAACTCATCAATGAGTCCTTTGGCTGCAATACTTTAGACCTTTCCTGATTTGAGAGACTTTCTTCATCATATATGACTTCATCAAATTTTAAGACAGTTTCAAAAGACTGCCCATCATCTGCAACAAAATCTGCAATCACAAACCAATCATCAGTCTCAAAAACATAAGACCTTTTGGTCTCATTTGGCCTCACAGTCATCTCCTCCATAAGTAGATCTGTACTTTTTATAGAATTCATGAGACTCTCAATTGGTCTTTCTTTTCCTGCTTCATCATCCTCTCCAAGCAAAGGACCCTGTTCAAGTTCACAATATGAGACTTCCATCTCAGGCTCAACTTCTCTGAGTTCTTTCTTCAATCTAGCAAACATCTTTTGCTGTAGCTTCACCTGTAGTGAATGCCATCTTACCTCCCTTTTCATGACCCAACCATACCTCTGGTTCTCTTCTTCAACAGCTTGCATATGCTTCTCAAAGCACAAAATGTCTCTTGCTAACTCTAGCAATTCTCTGTTACATTCTTCTTGACTCTCTTTCTTCTTTCTTCTGCTGTGGCTTTTCTCTGAACCCCTGCAATGACCTTCAGTAGTCATTGTTTCTGTCTCCTTCTCCTCTTTTGTGAACTTCATCCTGTTCACTTGTGGACTGTCACTAAGCCTTCACCTCCAACCAGTCTCCATACTTGTCTTCTATACCTCAACAAGCTATCTCTCCTTGAGCTTGTCCTTTCGGTATCTTTGGCCCTCTCACTAGAACCTTTTGAGCATCTCCTTTGCTCTTCTTGGCTTCTGTAGGTTCACTCTTTTTTGAGAACATGTACTAGTCCTCTCTTCTCCAATCTCTATTGTATTTCTCAGGTTCTTCCACTGCTTCCTCTTTCTTCTTCTCAAGAACTTCTCTGTTCTTTGCTGCTATCAAATCTTCCCTAATAATTCATATAACCAGAGTCAAAATACAAACATCAATCGGTCCATACCTTCAGACTTTTCACTTGTACAGTTGGCTGAAAATATCTCCATCACTATCTTCAAAAGATCTTCTTTATCTTTTTCATCTGCACTTGTCTTTGGTTTATAGCTACTGTCTGCAATTTCTCCTACTGCAGAGCCTATACTCCTCCTCTCCAATATCTGCAATGATCCCTTACACAAGACTGAGCATAACACACTCACAATTATCAATCTTCAAATTCAATAACAATTTTTAGAAATTCTTTACCTTTGCTTTCTTTAATTGTTCAAGAGTCGTTTGACTGAATGCTCTTTTCATGCATCATAACTCCATGCTTGTACTTATCCAATCCTCCCAAGGATTTCTTCTGCACTCTCTTGTGGCTAATCATCAAATTTAATCACACACTCTCTGTCTGCAATCAATTCTGAATACCCTCTCATGACTAACCCTCTCAACATAATTGTTAGTCTTCAATTTAAAATGAATTGAAAATCAGAAATTGATTTACCTCTCACGCAGAGTCCTTGTTCTGCTCTGATACCAAACTTGATGCCAACCCCACCTTGGTGGCATACTTTTTCCCACCTATGAGATCAAACACATGAACTTCAGAGCATGGAGGGACTTTAAACCCTTCTTGACAGCCAAATTGTTGTGTTAAGCCTTCTTCCGCAACCCAAATCCTTGGATTTTTGGGCTTCCGCAACTATCTGTTCCACCTTCCAACTTTCCGCACACTCCCTTTCGTAATGGGCTTTCCGCATTCACCTTTTCCGCAATGCGGAATGCGGAAATCAGAAAACTCACTTTTCCAATTTTTGAACTTCTGCACTTCCTCATCCACAATTTTCCTTTTGCATGCACCTTTCCGCACTTTTCCACTGTTCCGGTTCGGTTTGCGGAACTCGGCTTATTGACTTTCGAAACTTGGGTTTCCGCACTTCTCCACTTTCTCAGTTTCCGCACTTCACTCTTCCGCACCGTCGATCCTTGCGGATTCACCCTCGATCGTTGATCTGTCTCCAGATGTGGATCACGATCTAACTCTACAGATCTACGTCTCTTTGCTGTGGAAATTATCTATGATCATTGATCTTCTCCAAGATCTATCTCCACCGCACAATCTTACGTTATCTGGGCGATTGGTTTAGGAGTATCTTGGGTGCAACTCCCATTTGCGGAATTAAACCACAGCCATAGATCTGTTCCTACTACGATCTTGACTGTTCAACTTGCATTAGAGGAAATTTGGGGTCTAAATTGGGCCTCCTAAAGAAAATAATAAAAAAAGCCACATCACACTACAAATATGCCATGTTAGATTAAATCTAATAAAAATCTAATGAAAATCAACCTAAATCGTCTCATTAATGGTAGTTGACAACTATATTGAGTTAATGTAGAGTTCAGAGATATTGGTTAAAAATATTAATGAAATATTTAGATTCTTGTGCATACATAATAAATGATAGGAAACTTTTGAATTTTATATTATTATTTTTTTAAATGAATAGACCACTACTTTTTATATATTTAATAAATGTAAAACTCAAATATATTCATTTATAATGAAAAATATAATTAGAATAGTATTAAAAAAAATCACTATTATTTTTTTAAATAAATTTTATATTAATTCATATAAAAAATATTACATCACATAAAATAAAAAACAATAAACTATGTATATTCATATTATTTTTTATATTAATATAAAAAAAATTTGTGGTTTAATGGGTAGGTAGGTAAGAGAGAAAAAAAGTAAAATCAAATTTTATTATAATTTTAGTAACATTAAAAATAGTTTTTATTTTTTATTTTGTTAGTATTTAAATGTTTTATTTATTTTTGGATGTAATAATTAAATATATTTATTTTTTAAATATTATTTAATAATATTAAAAATACTAAATATCTTTTATTTAGTATTTCAAGATAAGTCTATTTAAAATTAAATATTATTTAGTTTTCTTTTTAAAAAATTGATTAATAAATGTTTTTAGTATTTCAAAATGCTTCCACTACAATTTTAATTAATGCGAAGGTTATGTTTTAGAGGAGTTGGAAATAGAGTTCAAATAAAATATTCTATATTTATTAGTTAAAGTTTATTTATCTTATTTCGAGGTGATCTTTTCAAGAACTTAACCAAGGTGAGGTTGATATGGAGTTAGCTATTGTCAAATAAAAATATGACAGATAAGCATTATGTGTCCAACTCAACCATAATGGTTGACCAAAGATATTGAAATTCTATTGGTTTAAAAATTCAACTCAATCCAGCTCATCCATGGCATAGTTTTTTATAAGGCCCATTTTAGACCCCAAATTTCCTCTAATGCATAAACTTAAACCTTAATTATTATCGATCCTTGCAGTGATCGATCTCAGCTCCATGACTTGCGACATGGTTATTCATTCATGAAATCTCAATGGGTTATCAACTGTGTTGCATGGGTATGCGTACCTAGGGGTCGGGTACACGTACTGGTACCGGGTACTTGGGTACGGCAATGGTACGTACCGTCACGTACCCTCACGTACCGTGAACAGTGCTGCTGTACCGGGTACGCGATAAAAAATTTTATGGTACGTTTTCCAAAAATTGTACGGCGTACCCTGATTTTGGGTACGGCTGTGGTACGGCTGTGATAAAAATTTAAATGAAAATCATTTTTAATTAATGAAAATTGTTTTTAATGAAAATCGTTTTTAATGAAAACCCTTGCGGCATTGGTAAAAACCCCCAAACCGTAACTTATTCATTGTGCACAGCGGACAGTGGGATATCGGCAGACAGTCCAGACTCCATCTTCATTGTTCAATGTTCAGCAGTGTTGTTCAGCAGTGAACAGTAACACCCTCCAGCAGTGGAAACTGAGAACTCATTCAAGGACATCGTAGGCGACTGGCAAAATCGTAGGCGACTGGCAAAAGGTAATATATCTCTGTATATATTATAATAAAATCGTGCACAAATAAGACATCTTATACTATATAGTAAAATCGTTTTAACTTTTAATATATACAGAGAATCGTTTTAAGTTAATTAATAAGTCATTAATAACACTCGGGCCAGTGAAAGTACTAAAATTGTGATCATCACTATCTCTCACATAGTCACTATCATCCTCTATATGATGAATGACTTTTGATTCAGTAAGCAAATCAGATTTTAAAACTATTTGTCAGACCTGTACAGGACGGTAGTGGACAGCGTCTTCTTGGAGAGTCAACGCTCCGTTTGAGAGTCACAAATCTGTCTATGGCTAACAGTATGCTATAGCACTCTTTGAATACGCAGATCTCTCACACAATTCCCTTCCTTTTGGACCACGATTTGACTGGGATGTGACTGAAGCAGCTGGCAATTGCTATTAAATCCCGCGCTGTTCTGCAAATATTCGCTTGAGTTCACTGTTATTGAGTTGACACTTTATTTGGTTCAAGACTTCCATCAAACTGTTGAGCTACAATCCCTTCAAATATTTAACAACTAAATTTATAATTATTATTTTTTAATAATAAAATTGCTTCATTAAAATACATGATAAGGACCACAATAATATCAAAGAGATTTTCTCTCTACGTTGTAGATTTTCCCAAATGTTATAGCATTTGTAATAAACCGAGTACCCACATATTCTATATAATTTTGTTTTCGGGATTTCTTAGTAACATTTTGTTTTGATTTGGTTTGATTTGTCTTTTTTTTTAAATTCAAAAATCAAAATATAAAGGAGATGTAATTTAAGAATTTTGGGAGAGGATTTTTCAACTCGTTTTTTGATGGAGTAAAAGAAATGGTTGGCTTGGTGTTGGAATGTTTATCATTGTTAAAAGGAGCCATTATATTTGGATTTGGATGGTTACGAAAAATTCAAAATGCTGAACATAATGAAAGTTATAATTTTTTATGCCAAGTATTTTTAGACTGTTTTGTAAGTATAATTCTTTTTATGATGGTTTGTAGATGGTTTGAGCAAAATTCTAAAACAATTATTGTGTTATTGTGACAATGTTGAATGGACTCAAGGAGTCATGGACATACATTTGTCATTAATATATTATAATTTATAACTTATTTTAATTTATGTTTGAAGTTTGAAGTTTGAATGTTTCAAATTTTCAATGTGAATTGTGAATTTTCATTGTTCAATGAATGAATGACGAAATCTGAAAGTGAATATGCAATGTGCATGTATGGTACTATGGATCATTGGATCATGATGTATCATGTGAGTCATGTGACTGTGACATGTTTCAGTTTTATTTTTAATATATATTATATATTTATTATTAATAATTATATATATATATATATATAGTACCCTCGATGTACCGAAGTACCCTGTTTCAAAAAGTGCCGTACCCGTACCCACGTTTCTTGGCAACATAGGTTATCAATCTAACTCTCATTGATTGATTAGAGAAACGATCAATCGATCTCTGTTTCTCTCACTTTCAGAAACCTAGAATTTACACATAAGCTTATCACTCATTAACAAAGGATTTAACCAAACATTCAATTCATGAAATTACACATTCGGACAGAATTGAATTTACACACAGAGATTATGCCGAAATAGGCTTTTTCATTCACACACTGAAACTATACATTCATAATTGTCTCAGACCCCGTGTTCTGATCTCCTTAGGCTTGATACATCTTTGATTGGCCTTACTTGAGCCGTCTTTACTCTGTTCTGGCTACTTCTCCTACTCCTATCTATTCTTCTGTCTATCTCTATATCTTCTCCTATGCCTCGCAGGCTTACATATATATATATATATATATATATATACAATTGGATTCATGAACCAATTCTAGTTCATATCCTTATAATCTGCTAACTAATCCTAATTACAGCAAACCCTTAAGCCTATCCTATGACTCGCTGCCACTAATTGAGGACTTTGTCACATGATTCAACAATTGACCCAATGACTCACTCAACTACTTAGTGACTCACCTAATGGCTCACCATCATCTAGAATTATATATTTTACATAGGTTTAATTACAAAATAGTTCAAGGACTTATGAAATGAAGACCCCTTCTAGGTCTAATCCAACAGTGGACTTGTAGTTTGGATGGAAAGCAGGATGCTCCTGCATCACCCCCATGGGGGTTTCACACTTCTTTTTTATTTATTTATTTATTTTTTCAATTTCCTTCAAGTTTCTTAAGTAAAATTAACCAATCCGGCTGTGTTCTCGGTAACAAGAATATCGACATTGTGATTTAAAAAAATCATACTTGGTTCTAAAAAACTTAAAATTTACAAGGCTTCATTCCCCGTATGTTCTTGTGACCACTGCAGGCCTTCGTCCCGATCGGTGGGACAATCGGAAAGGGATTGAAGTGACTAGTAATTAGTGGAACACTTCAAGTAATCCCTACAAGTGAAAATACGACACTTCATTCGATTTTACCAGGTTGTGGGGAAATTCTGCAAGTGAAGTGGGAACCAATAGAAAGTGACCGTGAGGCACTGTTAGGCTACACCCTCGTTTGGTGTAGTGTTGAACACAAACCCACAACCCTATCTAGCCCACATGTCACCGTGAGAGCCACTTCTTGGTAAATCCGGACATATTCCTCCTACCCCCTAGGTATATTTGGAATACCATTTCCTTCATAATAATGAGATCATTACCACATTCTTAATAAAATTAACCAAGAATTTACCCACTCCCTAATTACTCATTTAATAATTTTAAAACTGACCAACCGAGACAACTGCAATACTTCTCGAGACTTCACTACCAACCCCCTTACAATCACTCCATTAGCATTAGTCTATTTGGAATTTTATTTTATGTTTGATGCTTAAGTTAATCAATGTGTTATTTCGAATGATATTTTCAATGCTAGTTATTTAAACTATTTGCAGATCATCTTAGTTTCGGTATTTATTGTTATCATCTCCTAGAGTTATTGTTTTAAGTTTATAGATTAAAAACCATAGTTTAATTTACTATGGACCAACCCCCTTGGCTTTGCTAGGAGAGAGCCTAGACGGAGGAGTCAAGATCAAGTGACAACACTTGACTCTTGCTTGCCCCAAGGTCGCACCCAGTGGCTTGAATATTTCTGCCACGTGACCCAAGGTGCGAATTAGGCAGCAACACAAAGCATTACCCTATGTGAGCAAGGTGGTAACAGGTTTAATAGATTTGAAGATCGATCATGAAGGTATTTGCAAAGGATGTCCAAGAGGAAAGAACATCAAGAATCCATTTTCGAAGAGTGAAACAAAGACTGAAGGTATGTCAAAATTAATTCATTCTGATGTATGTGGTCCTATGCCCTCCACATATTTAAGTGGATATTAATATTGTTGTCCGCCGATTGCACACCAGCAGCAGAAATCTAATGAAAGCTGTCTCCTCACTTGAGAAAGTGGGAGAGGTGTGACCTTGGGGGCAAGCACAGAGCTAGGTACTGTCACCTACTCCTAGCTCCTCCGTTTAGGCTAACTCTTAACGAAGCCAAGGGGGGTAGTTCCTAACAAAGAGTTTTCTAAGGCTCAATGTGATTAAAGTGTTTTACTTAGTTGCGGAAGCGAATGGGTGTTATTTAGGAGTTTATTATGATTGGAAGTGTTTGTTTATTATAAGAATGACAATTAATCAAAAGCAATCCACGTTGCTAACAAGAGATTACGAAGATAAGCAAAGATTCCAGACTTTCAACTAAACATCCAGAGATATTAATTAAAATGCGCCACAGACAATTGATCAAGATAGATAATTATTCAAATTTAACCAAGGACCATTGCCTTATGGAGTCGACAAAATGCATAAATAAAATGATAAGTCTAGGAATCAAGTTAATGAGTATTAGATTGTGCGAATGCTCTTGGTAGGTTTTAAAAGATTTTAATGGTGATCTTGCTTAAGGTGTCTAGAAAACCTAACTGGAAATACTTTTAATGGCTCCGTTCGAAAACATGACGGACCTGTCTGGAATCACAGCTAGGTGTTCAATAACTTAACCAACTGTGTCCAGATTGGGTTGCCTGGCAACCACACTTGGAATTTGCCCAATTGCCTGAGTATTTAATCAAGACAACGTCGGTGCGTTGGTTATGGGGTAAAAAGTTTTAATTATGTTCCTCTTGTGCGAACTTAATAAGTCCGTTCACTGTTCTGAGTACGAGCTCAACCCGAAAGTTGGCAGAGCATACTAGGTGAAGGATGATCAACGAAGTAAATTAATTAAAGGGAGTGTGGGTTGAAAAGTTTTCTTAAGTCAATTGATTAAACTCTCCGACAGAGAGCACTCTTGACCTTGTCTTATGACAAAGGTTCAAGAGTCTTATCTACTCTATATGCCTAATGCAAGGATTATGCAAGACTAATGGTGCTCTCCGATAGAGAGTGCTCTTGACTTGTGTTTCTGCAAGTTCAAGAGTCTTACTTAATCTATTAATTTGATTAAACAATGTGATGCACAAAAAATAAAATGAAGATGGTTGATTAAACTCTCCGACAGAGAGCACTCTTGATCCACCTTATGGTGAGATTCAAGATATTTATGAATGTTAGGCAGTTGATTTACTTATATAAAAGATACACAATTAAGAGATGAAGTAATCAACCTACTCAATAAATCAAATGTGCTAGACCAACAATTAGTATTCTAAGAGAAAAGATGCAAATATTACGAGCACAAGCACATCTAATCTAAGCACATAAGAAGATGAACACAACACAAGCCTCCCCAAATGGGGGAGGATGAGAGTGAGGACTTAAAAACCCCACTCAAACAAAAGATATTTTATTAAAATTATACAACTTGCCTTTAGGAATTTAACCTTTGAAAGGACTTTTGTAGGAAAGCATACAACTTTTTATTATTGAACTTTACGTAAAAAGGAGAGTGATTTACTTTTTATTTAAAACTTTTCTTGAAACTTGCAAAAAGAGGAAAATGAGAAGATAAAAGAGCAAAGAGGATGAGGCAAAAGAAGGTTGAAGCAAGAGAGAAAGGATGGGAGAAAGAGAGAAATACAAAGAGGAAATAAAAAACAAGAGAAGGGAAGAATAGGGCAGCGAACTAGATGGCCAAAGAAATGCAAGAAATGATGAAAACGGGGCAGCGAAAGAGAAGAAAGATGACTGTCATAAAAATGTAAAAACAGGGCAGCGAAGAAAAAAGAGAAGAAAAGGCACACAACAAGGTGGAAGGAGGCCAAAAAACTAGGGCAAAAAGGGGGCAAAAACTAGGGCAAAAGAGGGTTGTCCAAAGTGAAGAAAAGGGCTGGTAAACTAAGACAAATACATAGCAGCGAAGAAGAAAAGGTAAAAGCAAGCAAAACAAAGCAAGGAAGAAGAGGCTAGCAAGCAAGGAATCAAGGAAATCAAGGAGCAAATGAGAGAACAGAAGGAGGGAAGTTCGTAGATCCAGGTAACCAAGTGTGTTTTTTAATCTTTGTTGATGGAAGGAAGGAGAAACTCTAATTGTTATGTCTCTTTTTTGGATTGAGAAGTGCTTAGAAGAACCTGCAAAATGAAGGAATTAGATGAAAAAAACCACTGGTTCATGAAGAAGAGCTTGATCTTAAGCTTGTCCTTCACCCTTGATGATCCCTGCAAGACCCTTACAAATAATATTAAATCCGAACAAAATACTCATAAACTAGATTGTTAGCCCTTCTAGAGTATATAATGAATAATGATTTAATAATTGAAAAGGAAAGGTAAGAGAGATATCACCAAAGACAATGTGAATCCACAACTCCAATAACTCATGTATGGACCTCCAAAGTCACAACTTTATTCCAACTTTAAACAAATATTACAATAATTTTGGCAAAGTGTTCATATCCAAAATCGCCATCTAAATAGAGCTGAAAGAGCCTCTATTTATACAATGAGAGAGTGTTAAAACCGTAAAGCCAAAAATCCAAACCTAACCGGCTCGGCACATAACCTGAGATCCAAAACCTAAAAATAAGAGCTGGGAGTGAGGGGAGGCCTCCACCTAGGCAAGGCGCCCCCACTCCAACCCTAACACTGCAAACCAGACCAAAAAAGAGCCCACACATGTGGAAGGCGCCCCTGTTGGAGAGAGGAGGCGTGAGCTTAAGGAGAGGCGTCTGGATGTAGGTAGAACCACATCTAGGTATGGAAGCATCCACAACTAGGTTTGGAGAGGCCACTGCAGGTGTAAACTTCAGTCTTTACCTCGATCAAATCATCAGACCAATGAATGCTCTCCATCTCATCAAATTCGGGAGTTTAACTGGAGATGACACATCTGCTAACTGAATATAAATTAATTGCTCACTAAATGCTGACTGAAGCTGAGTTATGATAACTCCAATCATCATAAATGCCCAATGAGATGTCATTTAGCCTTTTATTTCGCTGAATTTGGATTAATTTGGAGAGTTTTAATTTTGTCCAGAATAATCATTTTTTAAGAAAAACTCCATTTTTTCCCCAAAAATGACTTTTTTGAGAAAAAGTGCATTATGTGTCTGATTGATGATCTGAAAGTTGGATCTGACTGACTGGCTGGTCAAGAATAATTTTTGGCTTAAGGTTAGAGCCTTCAATCATTGAATTCAAAGTCCAGATGACCGACTTATTACAAATGAGATTTTTCCATTTAATTTATGGAAAAATTAATTAAAAAACTTAGGAAAAATTAAAAAATTAAAATAATTTTGTTTTAATTTTTTTCCCCGTTCGAAAAAGATTTTTTCGAAAAAAAATTTAAAGGTCCCAATGAATTAGGAGAAGACCATGCTCTACTTAAATAATGCCTAGTAGGTTTATAACACTCAGTTGGGCTCTAATAACCCCCAAAGGCCCAAAATTCAACATCGGGCATTCCAGCTTTGGTGGAAGCGGGAGAAAACCTCCTCAATTATACTCGGCTATAGGCAAAGCATAATTGTCAAGGGCAAAAAACTCCTTGGAATACCTTATTTGAGATTCTACGTCTCAGGAGACCGAACCACTCAAAAATACCCTACTAGCACATTTTATTACAAACCCCGCGGGGCCATGGTCAAAATTATTCAAATAAAAAACTAACTAGCTAATATTTGCTAGACATGAAGATGGATCAACTAATACACTGGAATCAGACATTGAACATGTCTGTCAACCAGCGGCTCCTCAGGTACTCCAACTATGGTACAAATAAGTGGATAACATCTGGCTCCAATTGCGGGACGTGTGCTCGATCTAGTCTCTTATGCAAGGAGAGCATACGAGAACCCCAGAATCTCTGGTTTCCATTTCCTGTAAAAACATCTCAACTTGACAAGAAAACCTTAGTAGCACAAGGTTCATGAAAAAGAGCCAATGATCTAAAAGTTGCTTTATTCAAAGAAAAAACTTCACTGAATTTTATTTATTTCTAAGTACATAAAGAAAATGCTAAAGTAAACACTCACTTTAAGGAGCCTATTTTCCTACTCTAAGCATGATACACAAAAGGTTAGGTGTAATCATAAATCCAGTGTAGCCACCTAAGCATTTTATTAATATAAAAAAGTTTTGCCTTGTCTTTGGTTACCAGCCAAAGTAAGGACACAATTTTCAGAAAATGCAAACCTGCGTGATGATCCAGAATGGGCGGGCTGGATGGGGAATCATAGGCATGAATAATGTCGTCAAACTTCTTCCTAAACTGGTAGGTGCTCGCGCATGCTGCTTCTATCCATGACTGGATAGCGTTGAAATACAAATCGGGATGATGAGGCAGGTTGACTACTCCATCATGCTGATCATCAAGGCTTATCAAATAATAACTCGTTGTATAAGCCTGAAGCTGCCCCAAAACATAAGGAACCTCTATATGTGAAGATGATGGTTGAGAAAAAACTTTAACTAGTTGTATCCCATCTGATTCTTCACCGCATTGCTTTTTCAAGTCCTTATCACAGATACTCAGAGACAATTATGATTGATTATATGAAAACTCTAACTGTTCTTAAGAACTTTCATAAGTCACAGAATAAACACTCCCCTCGCTGGACACATCATAGATGAGATTCTCAAAAATATTTTCAAAAGTATCATAGGTTGGATTTTCAATAAAAGTCCAATAGTCATCATCGCCATTTATGTCGGATATGAGAGATGCCTCATCACTGGTATCAAGTCCCTGGCTACACTCATTCTACTCAAAACAATCTTCTTCAAAAAGCTGGGTTTCAAAGATATCACATGGTACCCAACTTTCCAAATATTTGTCATCCGGTGGAGAGCATGGAGGACTTTCATCACATGAAACTTCTAAAATTGGATTTTCAATTAAAGTCTCGTAGTTGTCATCCATCTCAGAAGAAAGGGGTTCTTTGTCACTTGTATCACATCCCTGGCTATATCCCTCCTCATGATCATAGTCATCTTCTTTAGAAAAAAGGTCACAAGGTAGTAAACCTTCTAAACTATCATCATTATGCTCATTTGTAGGATTAGTACCAAAGTTTTTAGTGAGGTTATCCAATTGTTGATTATAATCTTCGATTTGACACCGGGTTTCTGTGGTGACAGGATGGAGTTGTCCAACTGCATTAATGTACTCAGGCTCTCTTGAATATTGTTTTGCCTCTCTCCAACTTTCTCTGGAAATATCATGCATGTCACCTACATAGTTTATGTACTCAGGCTCGCTTGATGATGCTTTAGGACCACAACCCTCTGGAAAACCATGCTCCTGAACATAGCATGCATAATAACAAGAAGATTCTTCATGAAAGTCTTCACATGCCCTACAAAATGGCGTGTAAGTTTCAACCATGTTAGCAGCCTCTAACTAATGAGGAGGTCTCTGTTCATGGCTGGGATTTCTTCTTTGCCATGTTGGTTTTGCAGGGAAGGTTCTAGGAGGTGGTGGAAGTTGAGTTCTTTCAACAGTTTTGACCCGATTCTGAACCTCTTTAATTTGTTCCAAGTGTTTCTGTTGTACTTCCTCCATATTTTTCTTCATCTCTCTTTTCATTTCAATCATTTGTTTTTCATAGGCATCCTTTATAGCTAATAAAGGATCCTTGTCTTTAGGTTCATTAATTTTCAAAGGAGTTGAAGACCTTGAATAACCCTGGATGTTAGACTCTCCTGAAGACTGCATATTCTTATCAATTTTAATGGCCAAAATATGAGCTTGAAGCAGTGTGGTTGGCTCCTTGTCTCTAATCTGGTACTAGATCTTGCCACTTAATGCTTCTATGTAATAATCCAAAGTGGAAGCTACAGGAGGAGCATGAGTGGCAGGGATGGAATTTGACAACTCTGTGAACCGATTGTTGAACTCATCCATGGTTTCTGTATCAGACTTATTCATATTAGTCAAGGATGCCACTAGATGTCTAGGTTCTTTTTTACTGCCAAACTTTCCAAGGAAAGCAGTCTTGAAGTCCGTTATGGTAGTAAAAGAATTGTTTGGCAAATTATCATACCAGTTGCCGGATTTACCATCCAAAGATAGAGCAAAAAGGGTCATGTATACATCTTCATGTTTGTCAGTACCCCTGACATAGGCACCACAATGTTTTGAAAAATATCTGAGATGTTGCTCAGCAGAGGTAGAGGCATCAGTGCTTGTGAAAGTGACAAGCTTATCAATAGCTTTTTAGGGAATGTCATGAGGCTGACCTGCTATCTGAGTAAAATTGAGCTGAGTAAAAAACTCACCCATTGTGTTAGGAAAACAGTTATTGTTTTGCAAATTTTCCAAGTTTTCTGGAAATAAATGGTGGATGTCTGAAATAGACTCAGATCCAAGTTCTGCAAGGATCCTACGAGAAGCTAGTTTGTTCAGTCTCCTCCTGTAGACTTTTTCAGGGTCAGGGATGAAATCAAGCAAACTTTCAGAGTTTCTTCTAGTCGAATACCTTGAGGTGTTAACTGACAGTGGAGTCGCCAGGTGGACTTAAGTCTAATTTTGAAGAGTGATTGGACTTAAAATCTACCAAAAAGGGAAAAAAGGTAAAAACTAAAAGAAACAAAGGTCGTCCAGGAACAAAAAGATTTGTCCCCGGCAACGGCGCCAAAAGATGTTGTCTGCCGATTGCACACCAGCAACAAAAATCTAATGAAAGTTGTCTCCTCACTTGAGAAAGTGGGAGAGGTGTGACCTTGGGGGCAAGCACAGAGTTAGGTACTATCACCTACTCATAGCTCCTCTGTTTAGGCTAACTCCTAACGAAGGCAAGGGGGGTAGTCCCTAACAAAGAGTTTTCTAAGGCTCAATGTGATTAAAGTGTTTTACTTAGTTGCGGATGCGGATGGGTGTTATTTAGGAGTTTATTATGATTGGAAGTGTTTGTTTATTATAAGAATGACAATTAATAAAAAACAATCCACGTTGCTAACAAGAGATTATGAAGATAAGTAAAGATTCTAGACTTTCAACTAAACATCCAGAGATATTAATTAAAATGCGCCACAGACAATTGATCAAGATAGATAATTATTCAAATTTAACCAAGGACCAGTGCCTTATGGAGTCGACAAAATGCGTAAATAAAATGATAAGTCTAGGAATCAAGCTAATGAGTATTAGATTGTGCGAATGCTCTTGGTAGGTTTTAAAAGATTTTAATGGTGATCTTGCTTAAGGTGTCTGGAAAACCTAGCCGAAAATACCTTCAGTGGCTCCCTTTGAAGACATGACGGACCTGTCTGGAATCACAGCTAGGTGTTCAATAACTTAACCAACTGTGTCTAGATTGGGTTGCCCAGCGCCCACACTTGGAATTTGCCCACTTGCCTGAGTATTTAATCAAGACAAAGCCGGTGCGTTGGTTATGGTGTAAAAAGTTTTAATTATGTTCCTCTTGTGTGAACTTAACAAGTCCGTTCACCGTTCTGAGTACGAGCCCAACCCGAAAGTTGGCAGAGCATACTAGGTGAAGGATGATCAACGAAGTAAATTAATTAAAGGGAGTGTGCGTTGAAAAGTTTTGTTAAGTCAATTGATTAAACTCTCCGACAGAGAGCGCTCTTGACCTTGTCTTATGACAAAGGTTCAAGAGTCTTATCTACTCTATATGCCTAATGCAAGGATTATGCAAGAGTAATGATGCTCTCCGACAGAGAGTGCTTTTGACTTGTGTTTCTGCAAGTTCAAGAGTCTTACTTAATCTATTAATTTGATTAAACAATGTGATGCACAAAAAATAAAATGAAGATGGTTGATTAAACTCTCCGACAGAGAGCACTCTTGATCCACCTTATGGTGAGATTCAAGAGATTTATGAATGTCAGGTAGTTGATTTATTTATATAAAAGATACACAATTAAGAGATGAAGTAATCAACCTACTCAATAAATCAAATGTGCTAGACTAACAATTAGTATTCTAAGAGAAAATATGCAAATATTATGAGCACAAGCACATCTAATCTAAGCACATAAGAAGATGAACACAACACAAGCCTCCCCAAATGGGGGAGGATGAGAGTGGGGACTTAAAAACCCCACTCAAACAAAAGATATTTTATTAAAATTATACAACTTGCCTTTAGGAATTTAACCTTTGAAAGGACTTTTAAAGGAAAGCTACAACTCTTTATTATTGAACTTTACGTAAAAAGGAGAGTGATTTATTTTTTATTTAAAACTTTTCTTGAAACTTGCAAAAAGAGGAAAAGGAGAAGATAAATGAGCAAAGAGGATGAGGCAAAAGAAGGCTAAAGCAAGAGAGAAAGGATGGGAGAAAGAGAGAAATACAAAGAGGAAATAAAAAACAAGAGAAGGGAAGAATAGGGCAGCGAACTAGATGGCCAAAGAAATGCAAGAAATGATGAAAATGGGGCAGCGAAAAGAGGAGAAAGATGACTGTCATAAAAATGTAAAAACAGGGCAGCAGAGAAAAAGAGAAGAAAAGGCACACAACAAGGTGGAAGGAGGCCAAAAAACTAGGGCAAAAAGGGGGCAAAAGAGGGTTGTCCAAAGTGAAGAAAAGGGCTGGTAAACTAAGACAAACATAACAGCGAAGAAGAAAAGGTAAAGGAAAGCAAAACAAAGCAAGGAAGAAGAGGCTAGCAAGCAAGGAATCAAGGAAATCAAGGAGCAAATGAGAGAACTAGAGGAGGGAAGTTCGTAGATCCAGGTAACCAAGTGTGTTTTTTAATCTTTGTTGATGGAAGGAAGAAGAAACTCTAATTGTTATGTTTCTTTCTTGGATTGAGAAGTGCTTAGAAGAACCTGCAAAATGAAGGAATTAGATGAAAAAAACCACTGGTTCATGAAGAAGAGCTTGATCTTAAGCTTGTCCTTCACCCTTGATGATCCCTGCAAAACCCTTACAAATAATATTAAATCCGAACAAAATACTCATAAACTAGATTGTTAGCCCTTCTAGAGTATATAATGAATAATGATTTAATAATTGAAAAGGAAGGGTAAGAGAGATATCACCAAAGACAATGTGAATCCACAACTCCAATAACTCATGCATGGACCTCCAAATTCACATCTTTATTCCAACTTTAAACAAATATTACAATAATTTTGGCAAAGTGTTCATATCCAAAATCGCCATCTAAATAGAGCTGAAAGAGCCTCTATTTATACAATGAGAGAGTGTTAAAACCCTAAAACCAAAAATCCAAACCTAACCGGCTCGGCACATAACCTGAGATCCAAAACCTAAAAATAAGAGCTGGGAGTGAGGGGTTGCCTCCACCTAGGCAAGGCGCCCCCACTCCAACCCTAACATTGCAAACCAGACCAAAATAGAGCCCACACGTGTGGAAGGCGCCCCTGTTGGAGAGAGGAGGCGTGAGCTTGAGGAGAGGCGTCTGGATGTAGGTAGAACCACATCTAGGTATGGAAGCAGCCATAACTAGGTTTGGAGAGGCCACTGCAGGTGTAAACTTTAGTCTTTACCTCGATCAAATCATCAGACCAATGAATGTTCTCCATCTCATCAAATTCGGGAGTTTAGTTTGAGATGACACACCTGCTAACTGAATATAAATTAATTGCTCACTGAATGCTGACTGAAGCTGAGTTATGATAACTCCAATCATCATAAATGCCCAATGAGATGTCATTTAGCCTTTTATTTCACTGAATTTGGATTAATTTGGAGAGTTTTAATTTTCTCTAGAATAATCATTTTTTAATAAAAACTCCATTTTTTCCCCAAAAATGGCTTTTTTGAGAAAAAGTGCATTATGTGTCCAATTGATGATCCGAAAGTTGGATCTGACTGGTTCGCTGGTCAAGAATGATTTTTGGCTTAAGGTTAGAGCCTTCAATCACTGAATTCGTGGTCCGGATGATCGACTTATTACAAATGAGATTTTTCCATTTAATTTATGGAAAAATTAATTAAAAAACTTGGGGAAAATAAAAAAATTAAAATAATTTTTAAATTTTTTTTTTCTCCGTTCAGAAAAGATTTTTTCGAATTTTTTTTTAAAGGTCCCAATGACTTAGGACAAGACCATGCTCTACTTAAATAATGCCTAGTAGGTTTATAACACTCAGTTGGGCTCTAATAACCCTCAAACGCCCAGAATTCAACATCGGGCATTCCAGCTTTGGAGGAAGCGGGAGAAAACCTCCTCAATTATACTCGGCTATAGGCAAAGCATAATTGTCAAGGGCAAAAAACTTCCTGGAATATCTTATTTGAGATTCTATGTTTCAGGAGACCGAACCACTCAAAAATACCCTACTAGCACATTTCATTACAAACCCCGCGGGGCCATGGTCAAAATTATTCAAATAAAAAACTGACTAGCCAATATTTGCTAGACATGAAGACGGATCAACTGATACACTGGAATCAAACATTGAACATGTCTGTCAACCGACGGCTCCTCAGGTACTCCAACTATGGTACAAATAAGAGGACAACAAATATTATGTTACATTTATTGATGACTATTCAAGAAAGACATGGGTATACTTCTTGAAGACAAAGAGTGAAGTGTTCGGGAAATTCAAGGAACTCAAAGCCTTGATAGAGAATTACTCAGAAAGAAGAATCAAGACACTCATAATAGATAATGGTGGAGAATATACTTCAAAAGAATTTGAAGGCTTCTGCAAAGAAGCTGGAATCAAGAGGGAACTAACCACTCCCTACAATCCCCAACAGAATGGTGTTGCAGAAAGAAAGAATAGAACCATTATGGAAGTAGTGAAGACAATGATTCATGATCAAGACCTTCCCATGCATCTATGGGTTGAAGTAGCAAGAACAACTGTGTATGTGCAGAATAGATTATCTCATAGTTCCCTTGGAGTCAAGACTCGTAAAGAAATGTATACAGGAAAGAAACCTGAAGTGAGCCATCTCAAGATATTTGGTTGTCCAGTATATGTTCACATTCCAAAAGAAAAGAGAACCAAGTTGGATCCTTTCAGAAAGAAGGGAATATTTGTTGGATACTGTGAAGTTTCCAAAGCCTTCAGGATATACATTTCAGGATTACATCATATAGAGATTAGTAGGGATGTAACATTTGACGAAGAAACAACTCTTAAGAAATCCAGAAGGTGTCAGCTTGAAGAAGTACATGAAGATGATGTACCTCCCAGAAAGGTAGAAGCTGAACCCTCTCATGAAATAGCAGCATCAAAAGATCATGATATGCTAGAACCTCAGGAACCCCCTACTATGGATATATCTCGAAAGAGAAAACCTACTTGGGTAAGAGAAACCACACAAGAAGCAGAGAAGTATGGAGCTCCAGAAGGCTCCGCAAGAACAAGCAAGAGATCAAAGCCATTCTCTAGCTATGTGGCCTTGATGTGTGATATTGTAGATGTTATCATAGATCTTGTAGTTTCCTTGATAGATGAACCCTATATAGGATGGCAGAGGGGACAAGCAACTAAAGCTATGACCTACGAAAACCCTAACCCCCAAAAGATGGATGGTTGTCACGTCGGTTAAGGATTCCTTCGTTTTATGCCACTGGAGAAGCCTAAGTGACAAAGGGGGAGACCCGGATCAAATCTGAAAGGAAAGACCCAAGACAAATCACAAGATTAGACTCCTAACTTAGAATTCGTAACGTGAGTGTCTGAAACCCTAGATTTAAGGAAAAGCCACAAATTAAGGATACCCGAGTGGGGTGGTTATTTGAGATTGGAAATGTCAGTCAGGTGTTTAAAACAGATGGCTTACAAGGATTTAAGTCAGATCTAGGATTTTAGTGTGGTGGTTCAAATGATCAAATTCAGACCCTGGGGGGATTTAAGCGGATGATTGAGAAATCCCTAGGACGAAGCTGATACTAACAATTATTGCTTCTTGCACACTAGCTGGGATAAAAGATTTGATAATGAAAAATACCTAGAAGAAACTAGACAAAAAACAGTGGGAAAATGGCTGACTTGCTGCAGGGGGGCGTTTTCTCCTAGATAGAGACCAGTGCCTGGAGGGGCGTAGAGGAGTCCAATCTAGATTTTTTTAAGGGAGAGGGGGTTTTTCAGTATGTCGCACAAAACCCTGATCGCTGAAAACAGATTCCCAGTGCAAATTGATCCGGTGATTTTTCCTAATGCTAAACAAGAGTTTTTCAGTGAAAATTATTGATGGGCAATGCATGAAAATCAAAAGTTGGAGAACTTACCTGAGAAACATACCTAAATCATTGCTGATGGCCTCCTGGATGATGAAGAATGCCTTTCTTGAGATCAAATAAGATTTCCGGACAAGCTTTTGATGAAGTGCTGCTCCAGCCAGTGTCCCTAGTGCCCCTATTTGCCTGCCAAACCAAGGAAAATAAATCAGAATGGAAAAAAAACGGGAAATGAAAGATAAAAGAAGTACAATAAGAAGAAATCATAAATAAATTCAACTCCTTGATAACCAATTGCCGAGATCAAGCAACAGGGCAAGTCCCCCCACCAATGCGCCTCTCTCAGAATCGCCTCCTTCAACTTGCAAGTAAATGGGTACAAGGAAAGATACAAAAACTATACCGGATATATCTTAGTGCAAAAGAAAAGCAGTGCCATTCATCAACTCATTCATTCATCAAGCAAGTAGACAAGAGTGTAGTCCTAGACAAAATCTCTTTATTCCAATTCTGGTGCCAAAGCTCATAAATTACAATGGGGGGGTCACCTCTCTTAAATAGTTTGAGAGAGACATAAACCCTAACTCAGTTTATCATCCAACGGTTGAGATTATAACATCATCAACGGTGGAGATCAAAATACATCAACTAATACATGGATCAAGTGACTAAGTCAAAGAGGGGGCACACTTTGCTCAAGGACGCCCCTATAACGTGAAATGTCACAACATAACATAAGATATGACATGATACATCATAAGAGGGGGTCATTAGGGGCTTAATTCACCCTAAGCCCCTTTACAACTTCATGATATAAGATGTAACAATGAAATACATCAATATCTAATTAGAGGGGGTGCCCCTTGGGGGTTTTCCTCACTGGCTGAGCCATAAATAAATAACCCGGACATTTGCTGACTGAAAACTGCTAAAGGACTTTCCAGGATGCCGTGAAACATCATCTGTCAAAGTCCCAAGCCATTTCCTTGACCTAGGAGGCCAAATCGATTTTCTCAGTGAATTTCTAGTTCATTTTTTGTTGGTACAATCCCTGGAAACTGATAAATCCATCATAACTCACTCTAGGATGCAAATTGGGGCAAACTGACTGCTCTGTATGATCTAGAGACATAGGAGAATGGTATAAGTGACTACTCATACCCCTTGGAACACTGCTCTGCTCTAGGAGAACCAAACATACTACCATCTGGAATAAAAATAGATCATTTGGCCAGTAATTAAGTGATAATAATCACTTTTATGGAGAACCGGGGCCAAACTCTAAAAACTGAAACTGCTGTATTTGTCCTGGGCGTGTTTCGAACAAATATAGACCATGTTGTATTTTTGAGTCATTGCCTTAGGAAACGTGATTGACTCGGTCAACTGGGTTGACCACGTCAAAGTTCCCAAAATCAAGGTGAGATAACATGCCAATATGATCCTGCTACATTCCAAGGTAAGACATGCTCCAATGGTGTATATCAAAAGCCAACATGAGTCAGTTATTCATAATCATGGTGACCAACAATAATAATAATAATAAAATATAGCTTTGCTTCTGATAGATCTTAAAGTCTTTTGGAATTCTGCTTGCTCATACCATACTTAAAAAGTGTAATCAATGTGCTATAGATGGGTGATGATGGAAGAACCAGGCTTAGGCAAAGGGGAAATGACTTTGACTGACTTTGACTCAGTGATCTATTCGACTGATAACTAATAAACTCTACCAAGGTGACATATGTATGATAGATAGCAATAGGGGATGGAGGTGCCTCACAGATGGGTGAAGTAATTGGGTATGCTTCCCTCGGATTCTAGCAAGTTTTCCTTTGCAACCTTTTTGCAAATATAGGTCAACCTTCAAAGGCAGGTGCCCTTGAAGCTTTCTGGGCTCCAGTACTGACAAAGACCCAGTCTTTCTAGACTAGTCTCACCCTGTGGCCCTATGGGGACCATTGAGCCGAACACTATACAAGGAGTGAGTATTCATCCTTTGACCATTAACCTTTCAATGACTTTCACAATTTTTATAAGATAGTAGCTAGCCTATAAGAGCAGGTGCCCTGGAAATCCTTCTGGGCTCTAGTAAATGACTAAGGCTACCCGCTGCCCGCGAGTAGGCCATAGCCCCGATGGGTTCGCCTCTCGTTGGTGCCCCTGTAGAGGGAAAACTGGGCCTTACATTATACAAAGAATGGGTGCTCAATCTCTTGGCCACTGACTACCTTTTTTCAATATTATATATTTTGCATCTTTTAGATGTAACTTTTATGCGTTTTGATGCTTTAGTGTTGAACAACACTGTTATGGTGGAACACTTGTTTTGAGGACTTAAGGAGGACAACCTTGTGCATCTAGCCACATTGGCCAAGACACATACTTCATAGCCCAAGATACATAACAACATGGAGTTTGTCACACAGTGGTCAGAATGGGGAAAAGGTTTTCAATCTCCCAAGTCTCTATCAGTCTTAGTCATGGGTTAGAAACAAAAGTGGATGAACTGGATGGACGGGTACAAATGTAATGGAACCAACCTAGCACTAAGGGTTACATTTTGTTTGAGCATCGCATGGGCAACAATCTTCAGATTGGATTCCTTGACCAATCATAACACAGGTTGGAGTAATCCAGAACATATAACATAGGTCACCATAATCATCCTAACATGACAAGCACGGTATCTGAGATACATCACAGAGCAACAACTAAACCAAGGAACTATATCTGATCTCACCATGTATACCTGTCTCCAACTGATAAGCCCCTGACTGTGTGTACCAACTCTTGATCTGCTGCTCTGTTGAAATGAACTAGATCATCACCAAAATCCTCTCAATGGATTCCCGAGTCTCAGTCCTGGCAGGGAAAATATCAAGAACAAGGCTCTGAAGTGGAATGAAGCTGTAGAGATCCATGCTGATACCACATGTAAAAGCAGCCCGGAATACAAAAAGAGACAAGTCTGCACGCTGCATCATGGAAGCTTGACTGAAAATGTATATGTGATAACATTTGGCTCCTGCTGGGATAAGTGCTCTAATGAAGAGAGTGCTTGAGAACCTCAGAGATCTCTAGTCCGCAGCACCATCAACTACTAGCAATCCAGCACATCCTAGCGCATCCAGCATTCTGCTTCCTCTCCAAGTTTTTAGCTATGGCCTATACACATTGAAACAAGAACAATCGGAACAGCATGTATGGGAAAAATATATGCGTAAAACAAAATGACAGGAAATAAATGCTGAAAGTAAAATACTGATTTCTAATCTACTCAATTTGAATGCAGAACAAAACAGGAATCGAAAACAGAAGAGTCACGCAACAATCACACAGAAGACAGACTCAAACTACCGCTCAAACGAGCTTATTTCATCCTACCTACTCTAACTGACGGTGCAAAAATGATGTACTAAGTCATGCCAGGGACATAGTCCCTCAGATGAACCTGATGTAAAGGTGTCTGGAAGTTGCGACCATCTTCAGTAGACAAGAAATACATGTTCCCTTCAAATCGTTCTACTGTTAATGGCACCATCCAAAGGTCTCCTGATTGTCTTGAAATATAGTTAAAGGTACGATTTTCAACAATCACGTTATCACCATAGGAATACCTACGCCGATTGACGAATGAGGAAATGACTGGAAGATCACGGGTAGGTATAATGGAGGCATTGAAGTTGCCTCTGGTATGGGGTAAAGGTATCGTCCTACTTCTTTCAGGAATAGCGTTTACACTAGGAGAACCCCCGTCCATAGGAAGTGCAGTTCTTTCGACTAAAATTTCTCTTATCTCCCTTCTCGGATGACTGGGTTGGCTCTCAACGTCCTTTGGGTGCGTGGATATTACTTCTTTAACTGTTTCCCCTACAGTCCAAAAATATCTAAACACTTCACCAATATTAGCTTCGATGGGGGATATAGTTTCAGAATGGTCCACTAATTTACTAGATCCTTCTCCATGAGGCATAAGCATTTTTTCTTTTCTAGAGACTTCAGAGAGGTTCCTTTCAACCACCTCTTCCAAAGATGTCAAATGAGGAATAGGAATGTGAGATGCATCAGATTGTTCATTGAGAGGACTTTCAGGAGGTAACAAAAACCGCGGATAATGAGAAATTGACGGGTAACGAAAATTACTCATGTTCCCTCTTTGATCTGGAGCTTCACGTTGATTAATTGATTCAGATTGGTTATCAGAATTAGGAGCCGAATTTTTATTTTCAATCGTGGGAGGACTGGTAGCTTGAAAAGTGAGTAAATTATTTAGGGAAAATTCCTCCCCAAAAGCATAATTTATTAGAACATCCTCTTCCCAGCTTCGATTAACCAGATTTATCATTTCATGTCTTATGTCATTTCTCAGTTCCTGCCTAATTTCTTGAATAGGGCGATGAACTCCCATTGTCAAATTATTAGGAATATTATTTGTTACCAACCCAGTCTCACTATGAAAAGTTTGTTCAAAAGCTTCGATAGATAAATCCCTACGGGTTTCAAGAGAATGATCTGCATTACTATCCATGATTTCCTTGATCAACTGTTGATGAATAACTCTTGTCCAAACCTAAGATCATCCTCATCCTCAAAATCAGAGTTTCCTACTCCCATAAAGAAAACAGGCGTATAATCGTCTTCCTCTCTTGCCATGTTTATTCTTTCAACACCTAAGGTATCCTTTCCATACGTGTTTTTTAATCTATCCTCGTAGGTTTCAAGATATCCATCGATAAAAGGTTCCCTACAGATTCTTATCAAATTCCCATCAGAGTTGGGTATGGAAGCGTATGATAAGTCCATCATCAAGTATCCACCTAAACCAGCAGCTTATTTCCTAGATAACAACATACCATACACTGGAGGAAGGTCAATTACCACTATGTCCATCATAGTATTTAGATCAGGGCAAGCAAACACATCGAATTTCAAATTTTTGATTAAGCCATATGGTTGGACGCTCCTGGAATCAATTCCACAAACATTTCCATAAGGACGAGTGATTTCTAATCCCATTTCTTTCATAATGCGTAGAGGCATAACATTCATAGCAACTCCGGAGTCTAACATACAATTATGGAGTAAGAGGTTGTTGATTTGTAATGTAAGATAGAACGAAGGATGTCCTCCACTCTTCCTCTCATACACAACAGTGTGAATCTGGGTGGGAGGATCTACCTCTACCTCTCAGCCTCTAACACTCTGAATGTGACAAGACTCATAAATGGTATCGAGAGTATTAGCCATTGGAATGCTATCAAAGAAATGTTGAACTTGATCCTTGACAGATGGTAACTTTACTAATTCACTCAGGGACACATTTTGTATAACCTTATGCAATTCTTGTTCTATGTCTATCCCTAGGTCATAGTCACAAAGATCTTGTTCTTTCCATTCCTCTTCTTATCCAAGAAAGGGGTTGTCCTATTCTTTGTTTCTACGTTGGTAAACTTGTGTGGTAGGTTGTGTTGCTACACACACTAACTCTTCTTCTTCTTCCCAATCCTCATCTTCTAGTAAGATTCGTCCAAGATTTTCTTCTTCAATGAAATCTTCAACTAAGTTCATACCCTGATCCTCAGATTCAAAACTCTCGGGATCTTCCTCAGGTTCCTCACATATGTTCACATTTCTGCCCTCAGCTAGCTCGTTTCTTCTACAGTTTTGTCTATTTTCATCCACGGGCCCTCTTTGGTTGTTCCAGTACGGTTTGCGGTTGTAGGCATTTCTGTTTCTTTTGTGATGCCTAGTTCGCGCTATGTCTTTTGTGAACAAGGTAAGGCTTTTCATCATTTCAAACATTGCCTCTAACGTGGGTTTCTCCTCTATAACAGGTTCCTTGGATCTCCTGGGTTTTGGATCACTACGGGAAGATGAAGGAGCATAAACGACTAAAAAGTTTTTCTTCCCCATAGATGCTATGTTAGCTTTTGCTTTCTTTGCCCAAGTTTGAGTGGTCTTGAGGTTATTTGGGCTCTTCTCTTTAAGATTTAGACTGAACCATCCTTCAAAGGCGTTTAAATAAAGTATTAGAATAGCTTGAGCAGTTGGTCGTAGATCTTAAGGAACGTTTGAGACAATCTTATCAAATCTTATATTGAATTCGTGAATAGTCTCATTTTCTTTCTTTTTAACCTCAAATAACTAATTTAAAAGGAATCTATTGTCTGGCTTAGCTAACCAATCTTCTATAAGTTTCTTAGTAAAGGTATTGTACCCACCTACAGATCCTGGAGGCAATCTATCAAACCAACTTCTGGCATCTCCTTCTAAAGATGCTTTAAGGGCAACTATATAAACGTCTTCAGCTTCGGCCTCATAGGCATCCATGTAGTTCCATAATGATTCAATGTGTTCTTCGATGGGAATTGCTGACGAACCGTTGAATCTTGGAAGCTTGTCAAAGTATTTCACAGGCAGATCATGAGGAGCACCATGGATCATCGAAAAATCAAAAGAAGATGGCCTAGCGCGGCTTCCAAATTGCCTAGGTCCTGTGGGAGAATTGTTGTGAGCCATTGGGGAACTTACTCTGGGAGGACTACTCGGAGGAGTGGAAGGGTTCGAACTATTCGTTGGGGAATTGGGTTGAATAGGAGCGGGACTTGATTAGAAAGCTTTTGGAGAGTTATTTAAAATTTGTCGAGGTGAATTGATCACCCTCCAGTAAAAGCTCGAGGATTGATCTTTAATATTTTTATTGTGATTTCGAATGTACGTTAATGAATTTTCAGGAATGTTTAGACTTCGAAGGTTATACTCATGGTTAGGTCCCTCAGGGGAGCCACGTTGTGGAGTCGCCAGGTGAACAAACTGTCGTGTTCACCAAAATAAAGTGTCGTGAGAGAGATAGAAAAAATACAGTGACCGTGTTAAGTAATTGAAATGTGATCACTGGGTTGAAGGCCAGATGTGATATGAATGATTGTAAAGGTAAACGCATTCACAGACACCGGAGGTACGTAAAAAGAACCAAGGTAGGCCTCTACCTCCCCGGTAAAGGTGCCAAAAATGTTATCACAGATCTTGTAGTTTCCCTGATAGATGAATCCTATATAGGATGGTAGAGGGGACATGCAACTAAAGCTATGACCTACGGAAACCCTAACCTCCAAAAGATGGATGGTTGTCACGTCAGTTAAGGATTCCTTCGCTTTATGCCACTAGAGAATCCCAAGTGACAAAGTGGGAGACCCGAATCAAACCTGAAAGGAAAGACCCAAGACAAATCACCAGATGAGACTCCTAACTGAGAATTCGTAACGTGAGTGTCTAAAACCCTAGATTTAAGGAAAAGCCACAAATTAAGGATACCTGAGTGGGGTGGTTATTTGATATTGGAAATGTCACTCAGGTGTTTAAAACAGATGGCTTACAAGGATTTAAGTCAGATCTAAGATTTTAGTGTACTAGTTCAAATGATCAAATTCAGATCCCGAGGGGATTTAAGCAGATGATTGAGAAATCCCCAGGATGAAGCTGATACTGACAATTATGGTTTCCTGCACACTAGCTGGGATAAAAGATTTGATAATGAAAAATACCTAGAAGAAACTAGACAAAAAACAGTGGGAAAAAGGTTGACTTGCCGAAGGGGGGCGTTTTCTCCCAGATAGAGACCAGTGCCTGGAGGGGGGCAGAGGAGTCCAATCTAGACGTTTTTGGGGGAGATGGGGTTTTTCAGTATGCCACACAAAACCCAGATCCCCGAATTTGCAGATTCCCAATGCAAATTGGTCCGTTGTTTTTTCCTAATGCTAAACAAGGGTCTTTCAGTGAAAATTATTGATGGGCAATGCATGAAAATCAAAAGTTGGAGAACTTACCTGAGAAACATACCTGAATCATTGTTGATGACCTCCTGGATGATGAAGAATGCCTTTCTTGAGATCAAATAAGATTTTCGGACAAGCTTTTGATGAAGTGTTGCTCCGGCCAGTGTCCCTAACGCCCTTGTTTGCCTGCCAGACCAAGGAAAATCAATCAGAATGGAAAATAAACAGGAAATGCAAGCTAAAAGAAGTACAAGAAGAATAAATCATAAAGAAGTTCAACTCCCTGATAACCAATTGCCGAGATCAAGCAACAGGGCAAGTCCCCCCACCAATGCGCCTCTCTCAGAATCACCTCCTTCAACCTACAAGTAAACGGGTACAAGGAAAGATACAAAAACTATGCCAGATATATCTTAGTGTAGAAAAAAAGTAGTGCCAGTCGTCAACTCATTCATTCATCAAGCAAGTGGACAAGATTGTAGTCCCAGACAAAATCTCTTTATTCCAATTCCGGTGCCAAAGCTCATCAATTACAATGGGGGGGTCACCTCTCTTAAATAGTTTGAGAGAGACATAAACCCTAACTCAGTTTACCATCCAACGGTTGAGATTATAACATCATCAATGATGGAGATCAAAATACATCAACTAATACATGGATCAAGTGACTAAGTCAAAGAGGGGGCGCACTTTGCTCAAGGACGACCCTCTAAAGTGAAATGTCACAACATAACATAAGATATGACATGATACATCATAGGAGAGGGTCATTAGGGGATTAATTCACCCTAGGCCCCTTTACAACTTCACAATATAAGATATAACAATGTAATACATCAATAGCCAATTAGAGGGGGCGCCCCTTGGGAGTTTTCCTCACTGGCTGAGCCATAAATAAATAATCCGGACATCTGCTGACTGAAAATTGTTGGACGACTGTCCAGGATGCCGCGAAACATCATCTTTCAAAGTTTCAAGCCATTTCTTTGACCCAAGAGGCCAAATTGATTTTCTTAGTGAATTTCTAGTTCATTTTTTGTTGGTACAATCCCTGGAAACTGATAAATCCATCATAACTCACCCCAGGATGCAAACTGGGGCAAAATGACTGCTCTGTATGATTTGGAGACATAGGAGAATGGTATAAGTGACTACTCATACCCCGTGGAACACTGCTTTGCTCTAGGAGAACCAAACATACTACCATCTAGGATAAAAATAGATCATTTGGCCAATAATTAACTGATAATAATCACTTTTCTGGAGAACCGGGGCAAACTCTAAAAATTGAAACTACAGTATTGGTCCTGGGCATGTTTCGAACAAATATAGACCATGTTGTAGTTTTGAGTCATTGCCTTGGGAAACGTGATTGACTCGATCAACTAGGTTGACTAGGTCAAAGTTCCCAAAATCAAGGTGAGATAACATACCAATATGATCCTACTGCATTCCAAGGTAAGACATGCTCCAATGGTGTATATCAAAACCCAACTTGAGTCGGTGATTCATAATCATGGTGACCAACAATAATAATAATAATAATAAAATATACCTTTGCTTCTAACAGATCTTAGAGTCTTTTGGAAATCTGCTTGCTCATGCCATACTTACAAAGTGTAATCAATGTGCTATAGATGGGTGATGATGGAAGAACTAGGCTAAGGCAAAGGGGAAATGACTTTGACTAACTTTGACTCAGTGATCTATCCGACTGATAACTAATAAACTCTACCAAGGTGACATATGTATAACAGATAGCAATAGGGGATGGAGGTGCCTCACAGATGGGTGAAGTAATTGGGTATGCTTCCCTTAGACTCAAGCAAGTTTTCCTTTGCAACCTTTTTGCAAATATAGGTCAACCTTCAAAGGCAGGTGCTCTGGAAGCCTTCTGGGCTCCAATACTGACAAAGACCCACTCTTTCTAGACTAGTCTCACCCTGTGGCCCTATGGGGACCATTGAGCCGAACACTATACAAGGAGTGAGTGCTCATCCTTTGACCATTAACCTTTCAATGACTTTCAAAATTTTTATAAGATAGTAGCTAGCCTACAAGTGCAGGTGCCCTAGAAAGCTTTCTGGGCTCCAGTAAATGACTAAGGCTACCCACTGCCCGCGAGTAGTCCATAGCCTCGACAGGTTCTCCTCTCCCTGGTGCCCCTGTAGAGGGCAAACTGAGCCTTACATTATACAAATAATTGGGGCTCAATCTCTTGGCGACTGACTACCTTTTTTCAATATTCTATATTTTTGCATCTTTTAGATGTAGCTTTTATGCGTTCCGATGCTTTAGTGTTTAACAACAGTGTTATGGTGGAGCACTTGTTTTGAGGACTTAAGGAGGACAACCCTGTGCACCTAGCCACACTGACCAAGACACATAATTCATAGCCCGAGACACATAACAACATGAAGTCTGTCACACACAGTGGTCAGAATGGGGAAAAGGTCTTCAATCTCACAAGTCTCTATCAGTATTAGTCATGGGGTAGAAACAAAAGTCGATGAACTGGATGGACGGGTACAAATGTAATGGAACCAACCTAGCAGTAAGGGTTTCATTTTGTTTGAGCATGGCATGGGAAACAGTCTTCACATTGGATTCCTTGACCAATCATAACACAGGTTAAAGCAATACAGAACATATAACATAGGTCACCATAATCATCCTAACATGACAATCATAGGTATCTGAGATACATCACAGAGCAACAACTAAACCAAGGAACTATATCTGATCTCACCATGTATACCTGTCTCCAACTAATAAGCCCCTGACTGTGTGTACCTACTCCCGATCTGTTGTTCTGCTGAAATGAACTAGATCATCGCCAAAATCCTCTCAATGGACTCCTAAGTCTCAATCTTGGCAGGGAAAATATCAAGATCAAGGATCTGAAGTGGAATGAAGCTGTAGAGATCCATGCTAATTCCCCATGTAAAAGTAGCCCGGAATACAAAAAGAGACAAGTCTGCATGCTGCATCATGGAAGCCTGGCTGAAAATGTATATGTGATAACAGTAGATCAAGAACCTACCAGTTACAAGGAAGTTGTACAGAAGAAAGAATGGGTAGAAACAATGATGGAAGAATACCAGTAAATAATGAAGAATGATGTTTGGGATATAGTACCCAGGCTAGAAAACAAGAGTGTGGTATCTTCCAAGTGGCTCTACAAGATAAGACATGCTTTTGATAGAAGTATCGAAAAATACAAGGCAAGATTTGTGGCTAAAGGATTCTCTCAGAAGGAGGGAATTGATTATTAAGATACATTTACGCCAGTAGTAAGGTACACTTCCATCAGAACCATCATGGCACTTGCTTCCATGATGAAGTGGAATCTACACCAGATGGATGTAAAGATAGCCTTCCTGAATGGTGAGATTGAGGAAGAAGTATACATTGATCAACCACAAGGATTTGAAGTCGAAGATAGAGTGACTCATGTATGTAAGTTGAAGAAGGCTCTATATGGACTGAAGCAAGCTCCTAGAGCTTGGTATGGAAGAATAGATAGCTTCTTGACAAGCTTGGGATTTACCAAAAATAAAGTTGATCCTAACCTTTACGTTAAGGTTATGGATGATGAACTTGTCAAATTATTACTATATGTGGATGATCTATTTCTGGCAGGAAATGAGAAACAGATTGCAGAAAGCAAGAAGAAGCTAGCTGAAGAATTCGAGATGAAAGATCTTGGATTGATGCACTATTTTCTCGGGCTGGAACTGTGGCAGAGCCCAGAAGTAATCTTTCTGAACCAGGGAAAGTATGCAGTAGAAATCTTAAAAAGATTTGATATGTTGGATTGTAAAGCCATGGCCACACCATGGATACCAACCTGAAGCTGTTATCTGATGAATCATCAAAGTTAGTGGATGTGACTCAGTACAGACAGATTATTGGGCCGTTAATGTATCTGAAGAATACTAGATCAGATATATGCTTCGCTGTGAACATCCTGAGTCAGTATCTAGTTAAACCCAGACGTGTTCACCTGATAGCTGCAAAGCATGTGATGAGGTACCTAAAAGGTACGATAGACTTTGGACTATACTATGATAGAGATCATGACTACAGATTGTATGGATATACGGATTCAGATTGGGCAGTAAGTGCCATAGACAGAAAGAGCACCTTGGGTGGATGTTATTGTCTAGGATCCGCCATGATCTCACGGTTTAGCAAGAAGCAGTCCAATGTTTCTCTTAGCACATCTGAAGTAGAGTACATAGCAGCTTGCTCCGCTAGTTGTGAAGCCATATGGCTTCAGAAGTTGATGTTAGGTCTATTTGACATGGAGTTGGATACCACAGTGATTCTATGTGACAACCAGAGTTGTATATAGATGACAGAGAATCTTGTGTTCCATGATAAATCAAAGCACATAGAAATCCGATATTTTTACATAAGGGATATCGTACATAAGGGTGCTATAAAACTCCAGTATGTGAGTACCAATGAGCAAGTTGCTGATGTGCTGACCAAGCCTCTATCTCAAGTAAAGTTTGAATACTTTTGTGACAAGCTTGGTGTAGTCTGAAAAGACTTTCCTCGTAAGGAGGAACAATAATGCGGATGTTACAGACCTTCCTTGCAAGAAGGAACGATGATGATATGAACCCTCCTCGCAAAGGGGGAGTAGGTTGATACAAACCTCCCTAGAAAGAGGGAGTGATGATGAGACTATCATTGATGATGGGATGGCAGTGATGTTCCAGTATAATAGAGGCCAAGTGTGCCTGCAGATGCTGATGTTCCTACATTCACTTGTAGATGCCATAGAAAATAACACTCGCTTGGGAGTGGTCCTAGCTTTAACAAGATGAGGATGGTTTATGATGAGTCCTGCATTCAGTTGCGGACGATATCTGCATTCCGTTGCAGACGATACTTTCGCATGGAGAGTGTTCCTACATTCACTTGTAGATGCCGTAGAAAATAACAGTCGCTTGGGAGTGGTCCTATCTTTAACAAGCTGAGGATGGTCTACGATGAGTCCTGCATTTAGTTGCGGACGACAGGTCCTGCATTCAGTTGCGGACGAGATCTGCATTCAGTTGCAGATGATACTCTCGCATGGAGAGTGTTCCTACATTCACATGTAGATGCTGTAGAAAATAACACTCGCTTGGGAGTGGCCCTAGCTTTAACAAGCTGAGGATGGTCTACGATGAGTCCTGCACTCAGTTGTGGACGACAAGTCCTGCATTCAGTTGCGGACGAGATCTGCATTCAGTTGCAGATGATACTCTTGCATGGAGCGTGTTCCTACATTCACTTGTAGATGTCATAGAAAATAACACTTGCTTGGGAGTGGTCCTAGCTCTAACAGGCTGAGGATGGTCTACGATGAGTCCTACATTCAGTTCCGGACGATAGGTCATGCATTCATTTGCGGACGAGTCCTACATTCAGTTGTAGACGATATGGCCCTGCATTCATTTGCAGACGATCTAGCTGGTCGATTCTATGGACCCTCCTCGTTAAGGGGGAGTATGATGATGAGGATTGCATCATCCTTGGACCAATGTCCTAAAGTGATAGGGATTAATCATCCCGCAAAGAGATCATGTGTACTGTAGGTAGTGTTGCGACAAAGGATCGAGAAGATCGAAATGCTGGTACAAAGGATCAAGAAGATCGAAGTGCTGCTGCAAAGGATCAAGAAGATCGAAGTGTTGCTGCAAAGGATCGAGAAGATCGAAGTGCTGCCACAAAGGATCAAGACGATCGAAGTGTTGCTACAAGGGATTGAAAGATCGAAGTGTTGCTGCAAAGGATCAAGTGAACGAGTGCTGCAGAAGATGAATACTCAAGTGACAGAAAGAGTATAAATAGAGGAGTTGTGTTCCTCATTTGAACACACAAACTCACTTGTGTATAGCGCATAGGAGAGAGAGAGAGAGAGACATACCAGCAAGGAGGAGGATCTTCTTCCCCTTGAGGGTTTCCTAGGATAAATCTGTGTCTATCTTGTGATTGTGTTTCTTTCAGTGATTATGTATATGCTATTGTTGTGAATTTGGATTAAACACTAATGATATCTATCTAAGCATATGAGATCTTAACAAGAATATCTTCCGAAGTTACAAATACATCAACAAATCTGAAGGCAGCTAGAAGGAAGAGGGGGGCAAGTACCCAAGGTAGTCTTCAGCAGTGATCAAGATTGAAATTCAAGGTTGGGATTTTAGAGATAGGTTTGTGTGAATACTATGTAAAAGATCTATGTATTTCTTCTGAAAGATAATAAAGAACCCTACTCTCTCACTAGTTTTCCCGCAAGGGTTTTTCTAGGGTCACATTGACCAAAAATCTCTGTGTCAATATGTGTGTGTATTGCTATGTAAAAGAGTAAAAGACTTCATGTGTTTCATGTTATAATTATTTTTTTATGCTTATCTATGTTATCCGGGCATCAAGATTGGGTTGGGCATTTAAGAATGATTTATTGAGACTTGAAACTGGGTTTAGGTCAGAGTATTTTTTGAGATTAAGAGAAAATTTTACAAAAGAGGTATCACCAATTTCCCCTTTTTGGACCTTGAATATTTTGTATTGCATGCTAACCCTCTATCTTCTATATGCACATGCACAAAAAATTATGTGTTGCTAATGTTGTCAGATGATAGGGAGACTAGTCCGTGATGATTAATCCTTTCATATATAAAAGAAAGAAGTAAAGGAATCTTTATGAAATGATATACTCATTGTACAAACACACCCATTCTAATAAATTAGAGAAAATAATTTGAACAAGGGAACAATAATATGAATATTTTTCATGATTTTAAAGATACGTATTCAGGAGTTAGAATAACAAATAACATAAATGAAATCAGAGGACTTAGATAAGAGTAGTGAACTTGATGGAGTTTGAAACATTGAAATAAATAGATTATCTCCAATAACGTTCTTCCAAAATTCCAAGTATATGGTTAGATTGAGAGAGAAAAATAATTTGGTTATTATGTTTACTTTTATGCTATACTATTTGATGTTGCTAATATTGTCAGATGATAGGGAGACTAGTCCGTGACTATTAATCCTTTTATATATAAAAGCAAGAAGTAAATAAATCTTTATGAAATGATATACTCATTGTACAAACACACCCATTCTATCACTGTAATTTTTTTCTCTTTCCAGGTAATAATACACATATGCAAACCATATGATAGGATTTTCTCATATTTGATGGAGTGAGGTTTATTGCACCTCGCAGTTTGAGGTGAATGAGATTTCTCATGTAACATACATGCCTAAAGTAAAGTGGAGAAAAAATTGGCATCCAACCCCTTATGTCAAAAAGGTAAAAAAAGAGAGCATAGATTCATTTGAACACCAGAACTTTTAAGCAGCAAGAGAGTAGTACCTTGTTTTGTAATCCTTGGATTTATAAATAGTAGTTCAGGAATCAAGTTTAGTAATAAAAATGATCCATAGGCAATCTTTTCATTTATAATGATGCAATATGAAAATGTAACTTGAATGGAGAAGCATGGTTGTTTACTTCTATTCTGTTCCCTATTTGTATCATAAACGCAATGCAAAGTTGGGCTATCTTTGAGGGCAGCTTTAAGATTTATTTTCAAGTTATACATCGTGTTAGATATTGTAATGTTTATTTTTCCTAGAAAAATTAATAATGTAATAAAGAAATGATGTCATAAATTATAAATGGCATTATTTCCTGAAGACTTAAATAATTTATCTATTAATGAGTTAGGTATGAGTAGTTTGAGTTCCGTTCCCAACTTGCATAACGGAACCTAATGAACATATATACAACCCTGCTTCATGTACTATGATGATCATCAATAATATATTGTTCTTTCTTCATATTCTCATGTCAATCTTCTGTGGGTTCGGCACTTCGTGCCTTATTATATTTCACGATGCTACATTAACAATCGAAACCTACATACTGTTTGTGTACACACTTTTTTATCATCATCATATGTTGTTTTGGGGAAAGATCTATTAAAAAATATGAATAAGTCTATTTTTTCATTTTCCTCTTGTTCTACTAATTTGCTGTTTTGTTTTTCTAAGTAGATTATTGAATTGCAACTTCCATCATTCTTCAACAATTTTGATGCACGTGCTGCTGCAGCTAGCTTCCCTTCAAGTAATGTTCTTTCCTTTAACCTCTGTTCTTTCTTTCCTCAATGAAATTTTCTCAATTTGTAAACTTCTAATGTCCATTTCTTTAAAACGATATTTTCCGTTTGTGTACATGATATTAGTCCTTGCATTTCTTCTAGCTGTTGTATGTTTCATATGCATTAATGCTCATACTTGCTATTGGAACTTGTAGGTGTGCAAGCATATTTGGCAGGTCTAACTTTTGCATTAGCTGCATCGCCATGCAGTACCCCTGTGCTTGCAACATTGCTTGCTTATGTGGCAGCATCTAGGGTAAGTAAAGACAATTATTAGAAGCTTATAAACTTTATTTTTATGAAACATTACGAGTCTATTATATATAACCTGTTTCTACAAGACTTCAAAGTTGTTGAATGTGTCTTTACAATGCTATCTCAAAGTTGAAGGACTTTTCTTTAGCGCATATAATAAAAACTAATTATGGACATAATTCTGATCATTGTAGCACCCTTGCCATAATGCATTTTAATCCTTACACGCTACATAATTAACATTTCATATTAAATAATTAATCCATAACATAAATATAAAAAAGGGGACTGTGAATGGTAGCCCTCACAAATCAGCTTTCTAATTCAACCCGTCAAGAAAAAGTTGCCAAGACTGAACTCTTCATTCTGTTGTTCCTCAGGTTGTACCCCTCAATATATCTAGGTGTAACGCTTCCTTTTCTTTCTTGGATATCTTAGACAGAGATCGGTCTCACAGCAGAACACAGATATTGCTCAGAAGGGGTCACAAGGCCAAGGAGGGTTGTGCAAGATGCACCTTCCTATGCTACTTTAGACCATCAAGCTAGTCCTTGGGTCAAGGTAGGGAACCCTGATTTTGGGAGGCATAATTCCTAGTCTGTCACACTAATGATGCCTTGGATTCAATTAAGCTTTAAGTGATTAGATTTGCAGTAGGGATCTATGGTGCATGGAGTCGATCCTAGCTGCTGATATGTAACTTTCAAACATTATATTTGGGTGTGGAGGAACAAAATACCTCTGAAGCAACTAAAATAACTGGAAAAGTATTGCAGGGGCGCCTTAATCATAGCTTCACTTCTTGGAAAGGATGTTTGACATTACAAACGAATTTAGCAGCAAAGAATACATGAAACTCTCCATTAAACAAGCTCATAACATACAGAAAATCATGTGGGAAAGGTTAAGATAGATCCACAGATTCCTGCAATGAAATAAAGACATTCAACCTTGTAAAATGGATACAATAACACACATAAGACAGCATATCCTTAAATCTAGTGGCAAATTTGCCTCAGTCCTGATTTAATTCAATTGAAATCTCAATTGTTCATTAATACAATAGAGAATGCATTAGGAGGGACCCCTTGATCTCTTTCCTGAGCCTACTGTCTTTCTTTACACGGGAAATTCTCAAAAATCATTACAAAGATGAAAGAGGATAAGAAGAAGAGGAGAAGCAAATGATGTAGATCCCCGTATATTTGTTCTAGAGATAATTTGGAATCCTTTTGAATATACTTTGTTGAGCCTCCTATTTTTCTCCTTTGATTCCTTCCTTTATAGATGTAGTGTCCCAACTGTGACCTTCTAACCATATGCTGGCACACATGAAGAGATACGTGACGCGCTACCATATCATATGCAATCATGGGCAATCAGTAGTTTGTTATAACTATAACCAGGCATGATGATGTGCCATTTTTTATTGATGCACCTCTTTTAATCTCTCTTTATAGTTTCTAAGGGATATTGGATATGCCCAAACCCTTGAGAATTCCTTTAATCTGTCCCCAATTCTTCTTTCAATTTAGAAAACTTTGTATATATCTTTCCTTGCCAAGGATCATTTATTTCTTGAATTTTTTTGAGTTGTCTGACTTAGGCAGCTGAGAGGTCCCAGGCTGTGATGGTCTTTGTGAAGATGTTATTGTTTCTCTGGATACCTACCTCCACTCCCTATCAACCACAAAATCATGCGATGTGCTCATGAAAGCCAACCCTTGTTGATTAATAGCCTTTCATCCCTTCAAAATTTGGCATGGTTTGTCTAATTCAGAGTATGGCGTATAATTTACATCCCCTAGGCTCTGAATCATGCTTTTTAATAGAGTTGTTGTGGCAATGGATGGATTCAATTGGTTCAACATCTTTGTTGTGGGAGGGATAGTGGTCTTATCTTGTACATTGGTTAGTCTAGGCATGATGTCTTGCAGCAATTTGTTGTATACATCGGTGAGATGTAAGTTGATCCTGTCATCCCACGGGCAGGGGAGACTATTATTGATCATTGTATTCATATCTTTAAAAAAGAGGTGGAGCATCCTTTTTGATTCTGCCATCTGTTACCTCTCCAAATGCATCTGCATTTTGAAGTGCCTAAAACACTATTTACAAGATCATTGATTAGGTTTGGTGTACTTTTCAATATGCTGTTTATCATGGCTTTAGCATATCTTAATACTCATGGAAAGGCAGAGGCTGTTCTTGAAGAGGCACAAGTAAACAAAGAAAAAAGAGGTCATAAACAACAGCCAACTCAGAGATGACAATGCAGATTGTTCAATTACAGATTTGAAGACAGAATTCTTAAGAGCAGAGGATACTCCTACAGAATCTACTGTGGCAGCTGAGAATGTGCTTGATACATCTTCCTATTCCAATGGACATCAAAGAAAAAAGGGCTCCATTAGTTGGAAGAGGGTAAAGAAAATGAAAGTTGATTTTTTGGACTTAAACAAGCACTGCTTTGATTCCAATTATCAGGCTCAGCAGTGAGGAATGCAGATTATGGGGGAAGAAGAAAGCTCAAAACGTTACAAGATAGTGCCTTGTAGGTCAAGTGCATCCTGGAATAAATGTGAGGAAGATTTATTCATACTGTAGCTGTACATCTTTGGGAAAAATCTGAAAGCAGTGAAAACATTTGTTGAAACCAAAGAAATGGGGGATATATTATCATACTACTATGGCAAGTTCTTCAAGACAGAGTCATATTGCAGATGGGCAGAATATAGAAATACGAAAAGCAAAAAGTGTATCCAAGGGCAGCGCATTTTCTCTGGAATGCAACAACAGGAATTGTTGACATGCTTAATTCCTCACATAACTGAAGATTCCAAATATCAGTTCCCAGAGGTGACAAATGCATTCAATGATGGAAGAGTTTCTATGGAAGAGTTTGTTACAAAGCTGAAAGCATTAGCAGGACCAAATGTGCTTGTTCAAGCTGTGGGAATTGGCAAAGGCAAGGGAGATCTTACTGCAGCTCTCATAGAGCCAGTAAAGACAAACCAAGTTATCTCTTCTCATTATGGAATTCCTACAGGCAGGGCATGCTCCTCTCTTTCTACTGAAGAGATTGTTAAGTTCTTAACTGGAGGTTTTAGGCTTAGCAAAGCTAGAGAAGATGACTTGTTTTGGGAAGCAGTGTGGCCTCGTCTCTTGGCAAGTGTATGGCATTCTGAGCAACGTGATGATCAGGCTGTCTTTGGATTGAGGCAGCCTTTCGTCTTTCTAATACCTAGCGTACAGAAGTTTTCAAGAAGAGATCTAACGAAAGGAGTTCATTATTTTGATTCTGTTAGTGAAGTTTTAAGAAGGGTGGCATCCGATCCGAGGCTGCTTGAATTCGACACACATCATATAACGGGGGTTGAAGGGAAGCCAGCATATCTCTGGGATTCTGAGAATGCAGACAAAGAAAATTGGCATGCAGGCCATCCCCATATCTATCTTCAACCTAGATTTAACACTCAAGTTTCATCTTTTGCATTTACAGTAGTTGACACCAGTATAACATCACAAGGAGTGGGACCATCTAGTATACGAGAGAGTGTGACTTTGCCTCTGGATGATGGCTCAGATAGGTCTCAAAACGTGTCATGGGATACAGAAGATGCAGACAATTTAAGATTACTGCCACCTCAGCATTGGAAACCTAGCACACATTATGCAGACGGAGATTCATTGAATTGTAATTCAGAAGAGTCAACCCATGTTGTAGTTGATCATGAAAACTCGACTGAGATGAATGAAATGTTTGGAACATGCAAAGGATCAATCCCTGTTCAGTGCGATTGTCTGCCCTCTCCATTGAAGAAGAGGAAGCCAAGAACCTGTAAAAGCTATAAAGAGGATACAGAAGTTGCTAGGTGGATAGAATGTAGTGGCTCAAAAGATCAAGCAACAATGCTGAAATTTGATCCCAAGGAAGAAATCTCGCAAATCTCAATCTCATTTGGGTGCTAGACCTTTAGAAATAAGCATATCCCTACCATCTCTAACTCAAGCAAGTGCTGAGAGAAGCATCAATGCTACTTCTGTGAGTACAGATTGTCTTTCTGCAAATAAGATGCAATCCGTGAGGATATTCCAATAAAGAAAAGCAACTCAGCTTGATATTCCAGAACCAACCCGAGTTTGGCATACACCTGTGAATATCAGATGGCGCATACTTCAACACCTTTAAAACTCGAGGAGTGGCACTCTTATGTCAAAGACGCTAAGTTGTGTATCACGTATGTCATCCCACAGATCCGGATGGAGAACACGCAGATGATGATCCTGAGAAGATTTTACTTACTGTGGATTTGAGAAACTTGAGATATCCGGCCAAGAGTTTCATTCCCATCAAATTTCAGAGAAAATCGTGGAGAGCAGAAAGCGGCTAATTAAATGGAGAGCACTTCCATCATTTGGCAGTCTCCGGTGAGCCTCTCCTCGTCATCCTCTTCAGTTGGGTCGAGACCTATGCAATCACAATATTTATTTTGACAGTGAGCATTTTCAAGGAATTATCGGCAACAGCTGCGGCCAAATCATTCAAAGACACAGGCGGTTTGCAAATATGTGGAGAGAGCCGATTTCGTGGAATTCTTCCTACACTTCCTCATGAATAGTCATCGTCCCACGTATCAATTGGCGCTCAGCAGCAGTTTTCACAAATTATCAATTGACAAAATTATGATTCAGCGTCCGCCCCATTTCAAAAGGGAGCCGATTACATCCTTTTTTATGGTCAGTAGGTTCTTTCCATAACGTGGAGATGGGTTTATGACAGTACCATTATGTTTTCAGCAAAAATAACTGGCCGACTGATAAAGAAACTTATTTGGCTTAAAGATCCCATCTGGATTTATTATACATACAGTTTTTCATCAGCGACATTCGACTGTTTGACTAGTCGACATAAATTGCAAGATATGTAAGTATCGACTTAGAGTTAGGGTGCCCTTGCATAGAACACCGAGCCTGCTTTTCAGTTCAGTGATGAAAATGGAGCGACAGGTGGAGAGCCAGGGGCCGACTTCACGCTTTTTGGCAGCCGAGTGCACCGGTTAACCATTTCGCTGGCAGTGGATCGGGGGTATCACGCTGCTACGTGGACCTTCCACATAATCAAAGAATTTGAACCATGTTGCGTGGCAGTGGAAGCGACAGGTCTATTTTGTTTTGCTTGCAAATCGATTAAAGACCGGAAATCACTCGCAGAATTTCGCCGAGCCTACCCACTTATCAAATATCTCATGGGAAACACATGGTTAGTGAAGGCAGAGTGCCTTTTAGTTAAGTCAGTCGTCATTTTAGTTAGGTCAGTAGTCATTAAATTTTGGCTTTAGAGAAAAGTGGATCTCCTTTTTCCACTTTTTCTTGATTCATATTATTTTATTAGTTTTTGGCGTATAAAGAGGAGTGCTCTTTCTTTGTAAAGGGTGGGAAGTTTTTGCGCTGTGAGGATTTTTCCCCAGAGCTAATAAAGAAAAATATCATTTTGAGTTTTTGGGATATGTTGGGTTTTTCTGTCGTAGCTTCGGGTTTTCATTAAGTGATAGACTAAGCCAGCATAGAGGGCTATAATCTAGCACATTGGGCAAGCATTTGCGGCTGCCAAGTGGTTTGTCGCTGTTAGGTTCTCAGAGGTCCGGGAGTAATGAAAAGTAGTTAGTTATACTGCCATTCTCCCGGCCTCTGGTTATGGAATGGACCAGCTTAGTCTCACTTCCGCGAAACACAAAGCTCTTCTAAGTCCCCTTCTGACTCCATTTACCCTTTTGGTACTGGCACTGGCCTTCCATCGAGGACTGATTCTCCCTTTCCTTCCTGCCCATCAATCTGAATTATTTTCCTTTTTGCTACCCGATTTTCTCTAAGGCAGCCTCTTCAGATCACCTTGCCCTCAGCTGCACCTGCCTTAGAGATCCGAACTTAGGGAAACCCCCCTAGAGCTGGAGAAGAGCCAGCCTGAAGCGAGGAGAGAGAAGGTGTGGTGACATTGGCCTCTCTCTCAAGAGGTTGTCGTCGGGCCGACGCGCTCGCGGTTTGGGCTTTCGGCACCTGCATGCCAGTTTCAGGCGACAACATTTTGGCGCCGCTACCAGGACAAAGTCCAGTTCCTGAATTTTGAAGACTATGCTTCATTGACATCTGTGGGAGATTACGTTGCAGATTCTTCCTCTCACATGGCGACTCCACGAAGGGACAGAGCCTTGGTCCTTTTGCAGATTTAAAAAGATCCGATTGGGTGTAGAGGTGAGCACACTCATCAGAAGGCTTTCAAGCTCACCTTGGCGACTCCATAGTTTGGTATGAGATATGGTTGTATGCATTTTTCAGATTTAGTACCTCGTTATTGATTTATGGATGATGATACGGGAAAGCCGTGGGATATTTGGCGCGAAGCTTACAGCCTGCTGAATTTCTCAAAAATCCACGGATTCCCTAATCAGTGCTATGACCGTGGGAAGGTGCATAACATTCTTCCCGAGTTCAATGGAAATGTTGGTGTTTCAGCCATCCATCATATTGCCTCTCTCTACAAATTGATGGCTGATTTTAATGTTCATCATGAGGATGATATTATGATCGTTTTTGCTATAACTTTGGAAAGGGATGCAATGATCTGGTTCTATGGCCTTTTGGATGAATCCATAGATTCAGTGGCAAAATTTTTCGAGAGGTTTCTCCTCCGCTGGCACCATGGGACAGTAGATGAGATTGAGCAACTTGCTAAAGAATATGATGCCTTCATCCCTAGGGTCCATCCTGAACTTAACAAACAGACCATTGAAGATCCAATCTTCTTTCAGGAAGCATTACAAGAACCCTTGGTTGGAGACATTACTAAAGAAATCTCGGATAGAGCTATAATAGAAGATGTGAAGCTGCCCCAAGCTTATGAACAACCTCATGATGTAGATGTGAAGCTGCCCCAAGTTTCTGAACAACTTCACGCTGAAGATCTGGACTTGTCTCAAGTTCATCATATTGAAGGTAATGATGTTGTTTCTGCAGATCAGCTTGAGCAGTTTGACAGTGAAGGGCTGTATGTGAGCCCTATCGACCGGTGGATAGAGTCTTCTTGTGCACGGTTTGACTCTTCCTGGTATAACTCCTTTTTGCCTAACAATCTGATGTTACAGTTTAGCTTCATTCATGAGCAGATTGCAAGGCATAGTTATCTTATGATGAATATACTCGTGTTTCTTTCACTGACCAAGTTCAGAAAAAGGAAATTTGGCATAGTAAAGATGCTTGAATAGCTCCATTGGCTGTATGCATATACTTAACAGTTTCTAGATTCATGTTAAGTTAGGTAGGTAGGAAGAAATAAGCTCTTCCATAAGCATTTAAATTTTCAGTATGTTCTTCCTTGTTTTGTAATAAAGTGTGGGATGTGATTGAAGCCATCCCATCACATTTTTTCTTTCAGTTTGGGTCTGTTGAGACCCAGAGAATCTGGGGTTCTCGTTTGCTCTCTCCTAGAGCACACGTCCTCCATGGAGCCAGATGTTACCTCTCCAAATGCATTTGCATTTTGAAGTGCCTAAAACTCTATTTACAAGTTCATTGATTAGGTTTGGTGTACTTTTCAATATGCTGTTTATCATGGCTTTAGCATATCTCAATACTCATGGAAAGGCAGAGGCTGTTCTTGAAGAGGCACAAGTAAACAAAGAAAAAAGAGGTCATAAACAACAGCCAACTCAGAGATGACAATGCAGATTGTTCAATTACAGATTTGAAGACAGAATTCTTAAGAGCAGAGGATACTCCTACAGAACCTACTGTGGCAGCTGAGAATGTGCTTGATCCATCTTCCTATTCCAATGGACATCAAAGAAAAAAGGGCTCCATTAGTTGGAAGAGGGTAAAGAAAATGAAAGTTGACTTTTTGGACTTAAACAAGCACGGCTTTGATTCCGATTGACAGGCTCAGCAGCGAGGAATGCAGATTATGGGAGAAGAAGAAAGCTCAAAACGTTACATGATAGTGCCTTGTAGGCCAAGTGCATCCTGGAATAAATGTGAGGAAGATTTATTCATACTGGGGCTGTACATCTTTGGGAAAAATCTGAAAGCAGTGAAAACATTTGTTGAAACCAAAGAAATGGGGGATATATTATCATACTACTATGGCAAGTTCTTCAAGACAGAGTCGTATTGTAGATGGGCAGAATATAGAAATACGAAAAGCAAAAAGTGTATCCAAGGGCAGCGCATTTTCTCTGAAATGCAACAACAGGAATTGTTGACACACCTAATTTCTCACATAACTGAAGATTCCAAATATGAGATCCCAGAGGTGACAAATGCATTCAATGATGGAAGAGTTTCTATGGAAGAGTTTGTTACAAAGCTGAAAGCATTAGCAGGACCAAATGTGCTTGTTCAAGCTGTGGGAATTGGCAAAGGCAAGGGAGATCTTACTGCAGCTCTCATAGAGCCAGTATAGACAAACCAAGTTATCTCTTCTCATTATGGAATTCCTACAGGCAGGGCATGCTCCTCTCTTTCTACTGAAGAGATTATTAAGTTCTTAACTGGAGGTTTTAGGCTTAGCAAAGCTAGAGAAGATGACTTGTTTTGGGAAGCAGTGTGGCCTCGTCTCTTGGCAAGTGTATGGCATTCTGAGCAACGTGATGATCAGGCTGTCTTTGGATTGAGGCAGCCTTTCATCTTTCTAATACCTAGCGTACGAAAGTTTTCAAGAAGAGATCTAACGAAAGGAGTTCATTATTTTGATTATGTTAGTGAAGTTTTAAGAAGGGCGGCATCCGATCCGAGGCTGCTTGAATTCGACACACATCATATAACGGGGGTTGAAGGGAAGCCAGCATATCTCTGGGATTCTGAGAATGCAGACAAAGAAAATTGGCATGCAGGCCATCCCCATATCTATCTTCAACCTAGATTGAACACTCAAGTTTCATCTTTTGCATTTACAGTAGTTGACACCAGTATAACATCACAAGGAGTGGGACCATCTAGTATACGAGAGAGTGTGACTTTGCCTCTGGATGATGGCTTAGATAGGTCTTGAAACGTGTCATGGGATACAGAAGATGCAGACAATTTAAGATTACTGCCACCTCAACATTGGAAACCTAGCACACATTATGCATACGGACATTATGCAGACGGAGATTCATTGAATTGTAATGCAGAAGAGTCAACCCATGTTGTAGTTGATCATGAAAACTCGACTGAGATGAATGAAATGTTTGGAACATGCAAAGGATCAATCCCTGTTCAATGCGATTGTCTGCCCTCTCCATTGAAGAAGAGGAAGCCAAGAACCTGTAAAAGCTATAAAGAGGATACAAAAGTTGCTAGGTGGATAGATTGTAGTGGCTCAAAAGATCAAGCAACAATGCTGAAATTTGATCCCAAGGAAGAATCTCCCAAATCTCAATCTCATTTGGGTGCTAGACCTTTAGAAATAAGCATATCCCTACCATCTCTAACCCAAGCAAGTGCTGAGAGAAGCATCAATGCTACTTCTGTGAGTACAGATTGTCTTTCTGCAAATAAGATGCAATCCGTGAGGATATCCCAATAAAGAAAAGCAACTCAGCTTGATATTCCAGAACCAACCCGAGTTTGGCATACACCTGTGAATATCCGATGGCGCATACTTCAACACCTTTGAAACTCGAGGAGTGGCACTCTTATGTCAAAGATGCTAAGTTGTGTATCACATATGTCATCCCACAGATCCGGATGGAGAACACGCAGATGATGATCCTGAGAAGATTTTACTCACTTTGGATTTGAGAAACTTGAGATATCGGGCCAAGAGTTTCATTCCCATCAAATTTCAGAGAAAATCGTGGAGAGCAGAAAGCGGCTAATTAAATGGAGAGCACTTCCATCATTTGGCAGTCTCCGGTGAGCCTCTCCTCGTCATCCTCCTCAGTTGGGTCGAGACCTATGCAATCACAATATTTATTTTGACAGTGAGCATTTTCAAGGAGTTATCGGCAACAGCTGTGGCCAAATCATTCAAAACACAGCTGGTTTGCAAATATGTGGAGAGCCGATTTCGTGGAATTCTTCCTACACTTCCTCATGAACAGTCATCGCCCCACGTATCAATTGGAGCTCAGCAGCAGTTTTCACAAATTATCAATTGATAAAATTATGATTCAGCGTCTGCGCCATTTCAAAAGGGAGCCGATTACATCCTTTTTTATGGTCAGTAGGGTCTTTCCATAACGTGGAGATGGGTTTATGACAGTACCATTATGTTTTCAGCGAAAATAACTGGCCGACTGATAAAGAAACTTATTTGGCGTAAAGATTCGATCTGGATTTATTATGCATACAGTTTTTCATTAGCGACATTCGACTGTTTGACTAGTCGACATAAATTGCAAGATATGGAAGTATCGACTTAGAGTTAGGGTGCCCTTGCATAGAACACCGAGCCTGAGTTTCAATTCAGTGATGAAAATGGAGCGGCAGTTGGAGAGCCAGGGGCAGACTTCACGCTTTTTGGCAGCCGAGTGCACCGGTTAGCCATTTCGCTGGCAGTGGATCGGGGGTATCACGCTGCTACGTGGACCTTCCACATAATCAAAGAATTTGAACCATGTTGCGTGGTAGTGGAAGCGACAGGTCTATTTTGTTTTGCTTGCAAATTGATTAAAGACCGGAAATCACTCGCAGAATTTCGCTGAGCCTACCCACTTATCAAATATCTCATGGGAAACACATGGTTGGTGAAGGCAGAGTGCCTTTTAGTTAAGTCAGTGGTCATTTTAGTTAGGTCAGTAGTCATTAAATTTTGGCTTTAGAGAAAAGTGGATCTCCTTTTTCCACTTTTTCTTGATTCATATTATTTTATTAGTTTTTGGCCTATAAAGAGGAGTGCTCTTTCTTTGTAAAGGGTGGGAAGTTTTTGGGCTGGGAGGATTTTTCCCCAGAGCTAATAAAGAAAAATATCATTTTGAGTTTTTGGGATATGTTAGGTTTTTCTGTTGTAGCTTCGGGTTTTCATTAAGTGATAGACTAAGCCAGCATAGAGGGCTATAATCTAGCACATTGGGCAAGCATTTGCGGCTGCCAAGTTGTTTGTCACCGTTAGGTTCTCAGAGGTCCGGGAGTAATGAAAAGTAGTCAGTTATATTGCCATTCTCCCGGCCTCTGGTTATGGAACGGACCAGCTTAGTCTCACTTCCGCGAAACACAAAGCTCTTCTGAGTCCCCCTCTGACTCCATTTACCCTTCTGGTACTGGTACTGGCACTGGCCTTCCCTTGAGGATTGATCGTCCCTTCCCTTCCTGCCCATCAATCCGAATTATTTTCCTTTTTGCTACCCGAGTTTCTTTAAGGCAGCCTCTTCAAATCACCTTGCCCTCAGCTGCACCTGCCTTAGAGATCCGAACTTAGGGAAACCCCTTAGAGCTGGAGAAGAGCCAGCCTGAAGCGAGGAGAGAGAAGGTGTGGTGACATTGGCCTCTCGAGAGAGAGGTTGTCGCCGGGCCAGCGTGCTTGCGGTTTGGGCTTTCGGCACCCGCGTGCCAGTTTCGGGCGACAACACCATCCTTATTTTGATAATCTTCAAGCTGTTGAATTTACTTATTCTAGTCTCTATATGCATATATACAGCTTGTTGACCACCTAACCAACTAGGTGGGAAACCATGTACTTGTTATCACAGATATATTGTCGCTAGGATACCATGATGCAACATGCAACATATAGATTAATCTCTTTATTTTTTTGAGATAGACATTCAGATGGGGTATAGCATGGATCATTTTTGCAGCATGAGCCATTCAGAGCCTTCATTTAGTAGCAGATGCAGAGTCGTTCCTTGCCATGACTGAGAGCTCCTTGTCCATTGGGATGACTTTGGTGATGACATAGTTGATTCAAACAAAGCAGCAAAGATGGTACATAATTCACATGTGGGCACATCAAATAGAGACATGCATATGGTGAGATCAGGTATATTGCTTCTTTGTCGGATTTTGCTCTCTGATGTATACTAACAACACCTTTGACTTATTGTGCTATGATGATGGTGACCTATGCTTATATGTTTGTTGTTGATGCTGAACTTGTGTTGAGAATGATCAGAGAATCTGATGTTGAAGACCATTGCTTATTCCATGCTTTACACAAACTTTAGCCTATATTGCTATGTTGGTTCCATGTATCATTTGTCTCCATCCATCCAGTCTCATCCATGATTGATTCATCCCATGACTTATGACTGAGACCTATGAGATTGAAGATCATTTTCTCCATTTTGACCCCTTTGCATGATGGAATCCATGTTTTCTGTCCCTGGCTATGAAGTATGTGGCTTGACCAGTGTGGTCAGGTTCATTGGATGATTTTCTTTTAGTCCTCAAAACAAGTGGTCCTACCAACAATGTCTTTAGACACTAAAGCATCAGAATGCATAGACGCTATATCTAAATGATGCAAAAGGAAAGATGCGATTAGTAGTGCTTTTAAGTGCTAATGCCTATATATAAATGTTATAAAACTAATCAATGACCAAAGGATGAGCACTCATCCATTGTATGATGTAAGGCTCATTTGTTTCTATAGGACAACAGGGTGAGGCAAACCCGTCAGGGTTATAGATGCTCGCTGGTGGCAGGGCTAGGCCTTAGTCATTTTCTGGAGCCCAAAAGGCTTTCTAGGTGTTGTTGCCTTTCACACACCTAGGGGGAAAACGTGGCAAAAATCTTCAAGCCACTTGGTGTGTACCTAGGGGCAAGTCTCGAGTCAAGGATGTCACCTTGTTCTTGATTCCTCCATTTAGGCCAACTTCTAATCGAAGCCAAGGGGGGTAGACCCTATTAGTTTCTAAGGATGTTAAGGCTTGGTCTGATGATGATTGAGTTACTTAGGAGTTTGATGGAAAAAACACTTGAACAAGATATTGCAACAGAATATGTTCAAAACACAACAGCATATAGATCAACACATGATATATAAAGCATACCCAAACAAGTGATTGTATAATGTAAATACCAGTGCCAGAAATGGAGTCCAGGGATAAGAGAGTGTTGTTGTATGTTGGGAAAATGTGTTGCAAGTGCTCTTGGTCAGTTTTAGATTAATATTGCAGATGAGTGGATTAAATTAAGGAGGGGGGGGGGACTCCAAATAAACCTGAAGGTACGAGGAGTATGTCCAAAACCCTTATCCGATGCGGTTTCACGCAAAGAATATGTGGGCTAGATCGGATTCTCTGAGATGTTTCCAACACTACACCAAAAAGAGTGTAGTCTGGTCACTACCCAGTTGTCCCTGCTTCCTCTGTGAACTTCTCCTGCAACGAATTAAATTGAGGCGTTGGATTTTTGCCTTGGGAGGTTAATTCAAATGTGGGACTAATTACTTGTCACCCACATTGCTTTTGATGCAGCCAACTGTTCGATTGAACCGCAGTGGTGCAGAGCATACACAACAGAGTCTTGTCGATTTAAAGATTTTAAAGACCGTGTTTGTTTGTTAAAAAAGAAAAAATTAACCTCCAAGAATATATTTCGGTTCAAATGAACCTCAATCGGGAAAGCGAGGAGGGGTAAATTTTAAACGAGAAATAAAAATAAAACTAAGGTGCTAAAAGAAACAATTGTTTTCTAATTAGGCCTACCATGCATCTCTTTCCCCTTTCGGGTAACTCGGGAAGTCGTGGGGTTAGTTAAGTGTTACTCTTGATCAAATAAATATATAAATGAATGCATAGATCAAAGTATACTATTCTGCACGAAAGAACTAAACTAAAGCAAAGCAAGAAAATAATAAAAAAGGACAGAGACGCGAGTCCCCCCTGGGGATGGGGAGTGGGCTCTGAAGAGCCTACTCAAGATCCTTTTATTAATTGCGGTTACAATGCTTTATGAGAAGTGCACTTTGGTCTTTGTTATCTGGTATCCAAAGGCTTACAAAATGTGAGAAAAGAAACCATGGAAGTAGGGGGAACCCCTGGGAAGCTCCAGAATCTGGATGGCCCAAAAATGGGATTTTGGGTAGAGTTTCTTTCTCTTTTTTAGCGGACTTGCTAAAAACCAACGAGTATATATTAGTCAAAAGTGCCCAAAAACACTTTGGAAGTGTCTTTGGACAATCCACAAAAATTTAGTAACAAAATTGCTGAGTTAAACTACGAAAACATGCAAGAAAGTAACCAAGGAAAGCAAGCTTCCCTTGGGATCTTGGCTTGCCTTTTGGGCAGCCAATGCAATGTGTACATAGATGCTAAATTTATCTTTTTAAACCTTGAAACAAAACAACCTTTAACAAGCTAAATATTTTCCTTGTAATGCTTGCAAAACGGTGATCTAAGCTAGATCTCTTTAATTGAAAAATGGTAACTTGTATGCAATAACTGAGATCTAAGCTAACAAGATCCTATTGATTAGATCTATGAACGATTTTAATTTGCAATTAAATAGATTTAAACAATAAGATAATAAAAAGTAACCAAATTGAGAAATTTTAATTTGAAGGAGGAAGAGGAGATAGAGTGCTTGTTGTTGGAAAGGTTTGCCGAGGAAACTTGTTAGTGGAGTGCAGAGGGACAATATCTTCGCAATTTTGTTGGAAATTCAGTGGAGACAAACTAGATCCACAACTCTTCCAATCATAGCAACCTGAAAGCTAGAAGAACAATCTTGCAGACAACCTCATTAGATATGGATATACATATGCAAAGAGATAACATAACATGGAAAATAATCTTATTTAACATGTAAATCTTAACCCCTTAAGCATATATAACAAAATAGAAGTAAGTAACCTTACAATGATCTATTCCTATGATTCAACGAATCATTCAAGAAGACAAAAGTTGAGAGTAAAAATTGAAAAAATAGCAGTTCACCTCAATAGCAGCATGATAATGGTTCTCCACACATGGAAGCACTAAACAATTTAGCCTCCAAAGCTTCTTTATTCCAACAATGAATGATCAATACAGTATTACAACAATAGCAAGCGTTTCTCAAACAACTCTAAGTAGCTTCAACGGAGAGGATCATGCTTTATTTATAGCCAGAGCAAGCGAAAGTGGGTGCATCTAACACTGGTAGAGGAAGTTCAGTTGAGATATAGTCTAACTGAGTGTGAACTGAGTTGAAGTGATTTGAAGTGGAGTGAAACTGGAGAGGTGAGTGCCACCTTTCCTACCAAACTCCAACAACCCACTCATTGGATGCCAACATCACCCAACCACTCGCTCATCACCCGATCCTCCATCACGCGTGAATATCAAAGGTATTGGCGTCAATCCTTACGTGGAGCTCCTCTCCAACATTCTCTAGCTTCATGTGATATGCGATTTCATATAACAAAACATATCCACTTGTGTTTGGCGTGAATCCTCAAAGGTTGACATCACCACTTATTAAACATATGATATACCACAAATTAAAACTTATCCAAGCTTTTAACGTCTCCACACATGAAGAGGGGCCCACCAAAAATGCAATGGCAACTTTGTTTGATGTTTGGCGCTTTCTCATGCAGCTTGACACCATCACTTAATAAAACCATATGATGATATACCACATTTTATAACCAAAGTTTTATGACTTTCCAATTTTGAGAGGGTCGCATGCTTACGGGGAGTTCACTTGCCATGTCACCCACTCACCATTTGACTTAATTTTTGACTTTTAGTGCCAATTTGTTGCACTTTTAACATCAAAGTGCCAATTCGATGCTCCGTTAGCTGAATAATGCTCCACACAGTGTTCTAGCCACCCGAAACATATGAAAAGTGGCCTATGGGGTAAAGAGGATGCTTTGAGTGTGAAAACGAGCATCCCCACGCAAAAAACAGACTCCAAGCCCGACTTTTATTACATTTTGAAGTTTTTCAATTAAACCATTAAAAATGGCTTAAAAACGATTTTTTTTCTCCGAATCAAACAAAAATCTAGGGGGACCTAGCACATGTCCATACGACTCAATTCAAATGCCTAGCATCTTTATAAACATTGACACGGAGGCTCTAATAACGTCCTAACGCCTAACCACCAAGACAATCACCCCAACTTTGGAGGTGTGAGTGAAAAACTCAGAAATTATTAATCGTTTGTTCAACAACCAATATTTACCAAGGGAAAAAAGACTTTGGGATAGTTGGCTTGATGTCTAAGTCTAGGAAGCCGAGCCTTTTATAAAAATTGATCATGCTAGCGCATTTTTTACAATTTCCCCAAGGGGGCATGGACATGTGTTACAAAATTTTTGAACAAACAGACTCCCAGAAAAATCCTGGTAGACTATTGAAATCTAAAGAATGAACAAGTATACTTGTTCCACTTCGTCGGCTCGCTTGAAAAATCCACCAATTTCAACTTAGGTGGTAACATCTGGCTCCAACTACGAGATGTTTGCTCGATTTGGTCATAGGGCAAGGAAAGGATACGAGAACACCAGAATCTCTAGTTTATATAACCTGTAAAAACATCTCAACTTGATAAGAAAACCTTAGTAGCACAAGTTTTTATATAAAAACCAAATGAATCATAAGTTGCATTTATTCAAGAATGTGGAAAACAAAAACTTAACCAAATAAAAGGTTATTTATTCCTAAGTACAGAAAGGAAATGCAGAAAGTAAATGCTCACTTTAAGGAGCTTATTTTCCTACTCTAAACATGACATAAAAAATGTTAGGTGTAATAAAAAATCCAATGTAGCCACCTAAGCATTTTATTAATGTAAAAAAGTTTTTCCTTGTCTTTGGTCACCAGCCAAAGCAAGAATATATTATTCAAAAATTGCAAACCTGCGTGATGATCCAGAATAGGCGGGCTAGGTGGGAAATCATGAATAATGTCGTGAAACTTCTTCCCAAAATGGTAGGTGCTCACGCAGGATGCTTCTGTCCATGACTGGATAGGGTTGATATACAAATCGGCATGATGAGTCAGATCGACTACACCATCATACTAATCGTAAAGGCTTATCGAATGATAACTCGTTGTATAAGCCCCAAGCTGCTCCAAATCATAAGGAACCTCTACATGTGAAGATGATGGCTGAGACTGATATTCCATTGACTGCATCACATCCGACTCTTCATGATACTGTTTCTCAATGTCTAAACTACTGACACACATATATGGCTCTAACTGATCATGTGAAAATTCTGCATGCTTCTTTGCCATACCAATCCTTCCCAAAGTCTCTGAATGAATGCTCTCCTCTGTGGACATGCGATAGATGGGATTTTCAACAAGACTCTCAACATACTTTGAATCAACAATCCCCTCTCTCTATATATCATAAATGGGATTCTCCATAAATAACCAATAGTTATCATCAATATCTCTGTCAAATATGGGGGAGTCTTCCTCAAGTACATCATGCTCCTGGTTATGTCCATCCTCATGTTCACAATAATCAACCTCAGAAGGCCTAGTTTCAAAAATATTACAAGGAATAAATTTTCCAAAACCTCATCACTAGGTGGAGAGTATAGAGGAGTTTCATCATATACCATACAGACTTCATCAAAATTTTCTTTGTAAATTTATGTGATGGTTTCTTCTTGAGGTAGATCTAGAGTATAGGACCTAGGTATTAATATATTATCATTATCACTGACATAACCCTGATCCTAATCCAAAGCTTCAATGGCATCATGAGGTGGATTTTCCATAATATCTTCAATCAAGAGATCCTTATGTGCATCTTCAAAGGGGCTGTTACGAATCTCTTCCTAAGTTGCACTGAAACGGATACGGGAACAGATACAGATATGGGGAGGGAAACAGATATGACAAATTTTGAAAAATATCAGATACGATACGGCAAGGAAATGACAGTAGACTTGTATATATATATATATCAAAAAGGCCACGATACATACATACTTTAGATTTACCATTAATCAATTAGATTTAAAGGTAGTCATGTCATTTATAACAATGAAAATTAGAAAACTAGAATATTGTCTTAAACAATATTCTTCTATCTCAAGTGCCATAGATAAGTCACCCACTGACAAGTATTTAAATAAGAACATGTCAACTACTTCTAAACATCGATTTCAAACCCTAAAATTACTTGATGGATGTAATCCAAATCAATGTTGAAAAACTCGGCCTTGGCAAAAAATCGGCGAGGGTCTTGATTACAACTTCTCGGTAACATCGGCGAAAAAATCAGGAGAAATCGACAAAAGTCGGCAAACATTGAAAAATAGAAAATACATGCATTTTTTTTAGAATTTTAAACATATAAAGCAATAATAACATCAGAAAAACATATTGGAACATAAATATGAAGAAAGCATTGATATATATCATCATCATGTAGTCATGCCAAATATAAAACGATACATCAAAGTTGATACTGAAAGTCTGAAACATCATTGTTGTCCAATCAAGGACTCAAGAGTCAAAAGTGTATAAAGTTTAAACAATACAAAATGACATAACATATATAAATGTATCTGAGGAAAACTAGCATCTAGCTATCTAATATCAATGCCCTTTTCCCCTTTTACGGGAAAATATCATGGGTTTCTTGTCAGGCCTGCCCCTAGCACTAGAAGTAGCAGTAGAAGGCCCTGAGCTTGCATCTAATACTCGACGCTGAGTGATGGATGGAGGACTAGATATATCAAGCGGTGTAGAAGGTGGTGGCGATGCCTCCATGGTGCCTCCAAACACTTCTTGCTCTTCCTCCTCCTCCTCCTCCTCCTCCTCTACTTGCCCCTCCTCTTGCGCCTCCTCTAGCCATGCAGGTGCCTCCTCCATGATAGGAGTCTCAATCTCCACCCTCCACTTCGACAATATATCAATATTGTCCAAGGAGATGGCATTTGCATCAGGTTCTTTATGTATCTGTGCCATCCACAAGCGAAGGTTGTAATGAACATACACCAAGTCATTAAGACGTGTGAACTCCAACCTGTAAGAGGGTAATAAAAAAAATTTAGAGTCTAGAGGATCGTAGATTCATAAATTGCATTAAACATTTAAATGCAATTGCTTTGTTCAAAATTCAAATTCTAAGTTCCAAGTTTCTAACTTTCTCCGTCTCTTTGCATGTATTTTTTCAAATACACTCCAATTTCGCTCACATCCCGAAGCTGTACAGGTTTGGCTAAGGATTCTGATGGCAAATTTCCGTAAATTCAGTGTTCTCAAACCATAGATTCGCAACCAAGTGGCTACATGTCACAAAAGTTCAAACAAGAAATAAATATAAATAAATCATAATTCATCTTTCAAATAAAGGTGAAAACTTAAAAGTTAAAAGTTAAAACGGTCTAATAAGTTAATAATTTACCTGGCATGAATACAGTCCTATCACGAATATCATCAGCAAAGCCAAATACTCCAGTACCTTCCCGATACACCTCTATCTCGCGATTGAGTGCATTGCGAATGTCATAATCAGGTATCATCCTCTGAATACAAGTGAAAAGCCCCTCCAAAACCTCACCATCAAAATTGAAATTGCATTTGTAGGCAAATGCGGGGTTTAGGAAGAGTCCTGCTGCATGAATGGGTCGATGAAGCATCCCAGTCCATCGAGTATCAATCAACTCCCATAACAACATGTGCCTATCATGCCCTGGGGTACCCTTTCCCACATAGAAATTCCGAATGGTCTCTTTGGCCCTATCCATGGCCTCATATAAATAGCCCATTGCGGGCTTATCACCATCAACAAGTCGCAGAACCCTCACTCAAGGTTCACTAACCGAGCACACTTCCTCCATTCCTTCCCAGAAGGCATCAATGTACACCAGCTTGGCAATGGTTTTCCCATCCTCTCTCTTACTGTAGGCACAATCACGCCACTCATCACAAACAAACATTTGCTTCAACTCAAACTGACATTGAAGCAAAGACTGGAGAGTAATAAATGTGGTGGAAAAACACGTGATTGCAAGATGCTTCAACTCCTTGTTTTTGGTGTGCCTCCTCATGAGACTAAGAACAAAACCATGGTTGTAAATGAACTTAGGGATGGCCCTAGCTTGATCAATCACCACTTTGATAAAGGGAATTTTCCCTATATCCTCCAACATCAAATCAATGCAATGAGCAGCGCATGGAGTCCAAAACAAAGAGGGATACCTATCCATAAGCATCCTGCCAGCAGCCACATAATTAGTTGCATTATTTAAAATAACTTGCACAACATTGTGCACCCCAATATCCTGTATGAACCCATCCATCAACTCACATAAAAGTGCCGCATCTTTTACATGTGCCGATGCATCAACTGATTTCACAAACATGGTACCTCTAGGACAATGTACCAAGAAGTTGATAAGGCTTCTACCCTTACCGTTTGTCCACCCATCTGACATGACTGTGCATCCAGTGCTCTCCCATGACTGCTTGAACTCTGCCAACCTAGCACCGATGTCCATCTTTTCTGCTTGAAGGATTGGGCCCCGCAACTCCTCAAAGGTGGTACTTTTATAACCTGGCCCAACTACTGCAATGGCATCACACATCAGTTGCCAAAATGGATTGTTTTTAACAATGCTAAGAGGTATGTGAATCCAGTAAAGGCACCTTCCCATTACCCTGTCCGCTTCTAGCTTTTCTGATTTCTTTACAACTGACTTGATAGAAGGTTGTGAGCCTGGTCTAACATAATGGGATGTGTGCCCCCCCCTCCCACGAGGTGAAGCTGTGGAGCCCCTCCCACTACCCTCACCGATAGTGGTAGATATAGATGCACCTAAACTTCTTGCTTGGCCAAAAGCTGCAAGCTCAGCTTTGTTTGCAGCGATCTCATCCTTCTTTCTCATTTTTCATGGATGGCATCATGGGCAGCTCTCATGATTTCTGGGGTCACTGCAGTACAAAGGCCAACATCATGGCCAGGTAGTTTGTCTAAATGGTATTTCAATCTATTAACCCCTCCCGCCATGTGACGCCCACATAATTTGCAACTCAAATTTTGCCTATTGTTGCCATCCTCGGGCTCACCATACTACCAAAATGGGTCCAATGTCTTTGGCATTTTTGCAATTGGAAATTTGGAATGCTTCAAGCCTTCAACTCAAATGCAACCCTAGGGCACAAAAACAAAAAANATCGCGATTTTTAAGAAAAAAGCGCGCTTCCAAATTTTTGAAAAAAATCGCGATTTTTCCTAGCCGAAAAATCGGCCTGAGGAAAGAATCGCGCTTTTTCCGATTTTTGCCGATTTTTTCAACACTGATCCAAATGTTACAATCTAACAAATATTATGCTGATTGCACCTCTAAAAAAGTGTTGAAATTTGTGATTAAACACAATTTTTGATGTAAGCCAGAGACGCAACTATGTTGTATTTGGGTTGGTCCATTCATTGGCGAGACAATCAACCAGGCCAGTGAGAGTCGATTGACCAACCGACTGGTTCAAAAAGTGACTAACTGACTGGCTCATAAAGGGCCTAAATTCACAGGATTGTTTATGATTTGCAACCGACTTGGATATTCAAATTTGACATAATCAACGATGTTTTAAGGGGATTAATTAAGCACTCAAGTATAAATAAGTGAGCTCATGTTTTAGTGCAACTTAGGTGTGATAGTGATGACATGCAATATTGAACTCTATGCCATAATACTATCTCTAGACACCAATGAGTTCCCTTGGATATGTTGTTTACGTTTTATGGTTTATAGTAATAAAAATGCTTGACATAATATTAAAATATCATATGCAGAACTGGATAAACGACGCACCATCATAATTCTCTCCACGAGATAAGGATAGGGATATGAGTGTACTAGCGATGGAGTCAATAAGGCCATAGGTCAAGGGTTCATACTAATTCAAAAGGGAAAAGAAGAGAACGGAAGCTTGTTGGGAGATTATTGGAAATATGTGTTAGTTTTTGTAACCCTTCATAAATGTAGTACACTATTTTGTATGGATAGAGATGCCATTGTATCAATTTTGATATGCAAGTTATTTTATCACATATGCAAGTCATTGGGGTTTATTTGAAACGAAGTTGTGAGGAATCGACAAACAAACTAGAAAAAAGAATTGGCAAAAGTCATTGTACTTCTAAACTAGGATGTGAAACTAATCTATAGTAGAAAAGCATTTGATACAATAAAATGTCCACAAATCAATGATTTTTTAACCGACGGTAAGCCTCTATCAATTTTGGAAAATTACAACGAAACAAAATCCAAGAGACATAAAATGTCAGATTACCATTCACCAATTTAGGATTAAGGTTTTGCTCTTGATTTATAAGCTTTGAGGCTTTATATCTAAGTTTTGAGGTTCAA
>LPNX010784171.1:0-55247 GCA_001517045.1 Pseudotsuga menziesii
ATATTCACTTGTTCATTCATTTTATCATTTATGATTTGTAAAAAGACTTGACAAGTGTTTTCTTCATGAAAATCCCCACAAGGCCTACAATACGGAATAACTTGATGGTCAACTGCATTGGTAGACTCTAAAGGATTAGGGGGCCTTTGATCTTGAGGTGGAGGCCGTCTTTGGTTTTGCCACCTATCATTTGGCTTGTTTGGATGGAAATTATTTCCTCTGTTTCTTTCCAAAGAAACGGCCTTGTTTTGTAAGGCTGTCTAGTTTGCCTGCATGGCAGCTAGCTGATTAGCATGATTCAATTCCATTTGCTTAATCAGTTGGGTGAGCTTATCTATGGAGTCACCTTGAGGTTCCTGGTTTTCAAATTTAACTTTTTTAACTTCATAAGTCTTTGAAGAACTACCCCTTGAAAACCCAGGAATATAAGATTTACCAGCAGCTTGCATGTTCTTATCTATCTTGATAGCCTTTTCTTGTGCATCCTTAAGATCTGTCGGTTCCTTATCCCTTATCTGATATTTCATTTCCCCTTCAAATGCTTGGATGTAATAAATCAGGAGAGATGCTTCTTTGGGCTTGATGTCAGTAGGTAAACTTTTTACTAAGTCATTAAATCTTTTATTAAATTCATTCATAGTCTCATTTTCTTGCTTTTGACTGGTATGCAGTGCTGCCAACAGGAAATGGTTATCCCTTCTATCACCCCATCTATCATCAAAAGCTTCAATGATTGTTTTGAGAGTTTTGAACTTATTATCATTTTGATCTTGAAACCATTCCATAGCATCATCTTCTAAAGATAAAATAAACAGCTTCATCTTGACATCCTCATGGTTATGAGCATGACACCACTTGGCGAGACATTGGTTGAACCTGGTGATGTGAGACTTGGCACTGACGGCATTATTACCTTGAAAGGAAGGCAATTTTTCGATAGCTTTCTCTGGCAAATCATGAGGATAACCAATGATGTTAGAAAAATCACATGGCTTGCATAAATCATCCATTGGTGTGGGTTGGTTGTTTTGGGCAAACAACAAATGGATATCAGAGATAGCCTCTTCTCCAAGACTTGCAAGGAGTCTACGGGGAGCGAGCCTATTCAACCTCCTCCTATATACCCTTTCAGGTTCGGCGAGGGAGTTGAGTAGACAAGCTGAATGGCTCCGGGTAGAATGCCTTACTATATTTGAAAGTGGAGTCGCCACTTGGAGAAAAAGATAGCTCTAATATGGGTAGACAAGTTATTAAAATTAATTAAAGAATTTTATTAACAGTTTTTTAAAGAATTAAAGAATTCAAAATAATAAATTAATTAATTAAGTCAGACCAAGGACAAATGACTTGTCCCCGGCAACGACGCCAAAGATGTTGCCGCCTAATTCACACTTTAAGATGCAGGAAAGTCACAACCTGCTATGTGTGTCCTTGGGGGCAAGTGAGAGCTGGGGACCACTGTCACCACAGTCCACAACTCCTCCGTTTAGGCAAGATCCCAACAGAGCTAAGGGGGGTAGTCCCTATGGGAAAACTAAGTTCCAGGTTTATTAATTAATCACTGATTAATTAAAGGGATCGCTTAAAAAAAGAAAGAGGCTAAGACCTTATATAAAACAAGACCAGTGCCTATTACAATGGAGTCTAAAAATAGATTGTGTCTTTATGAACTTTACAAATAAAATTGAGATTTTAATCTGCGATTAAACTATAGCTTTGGTGTTTAATAATGAAACATATGAATAAACAATATAATTATAAACAGTAATGAAATAAAACAAATGTATGGACAATGAAACATATTTACAAGATGGCAGAAAATTGTTATGAATGAAGATTATTGAACCAGCAGTAAATTTAAAGTATGAAAAGATTTTAAGCAGTTAACATTCACCACATGATCATTTGCAGAATTGAAAGTAAAAAAATGTAACTGAGAAGTAAAGTGCTGGAAGTAAAAAATTGTAGTGCAATGTTGGAGTGAAATAGTGCTTGAAATAGAAGAGTGTTGTAGAACTGGTTTTGAAATGTCTCTTGGTTTATTTTAGTTAATTTTATTAAAGTTTTTCTTCTTGGATTAAGTTTTGGAATCGGTGGTGTGACTACCCCGATCTAGAACTTCTCCAGTCAAAGAAGGAATGCTGTTGCGCTCAACAAAGTGGGAACAAAGCCCACCCGTAGCTCACAGGTCAATCCCCAATGCCCCGGTGCTCAACAAGGAGGACGTCGAAGCGCCTAGAGACCACCCACGGTCTACTACCCCTTCTAGCTTCCTGAGGTCACTGTTTTTAGTTGACAGAAAAAGGGCTAGATGGATGCCTATTAAACTAAGACTTCCCTGTCCCCTGGTCGTATCTCGGAGTACCTCGGAGGGTGATAACCGAGTAGAGGAGCAGGATGTGGGAAGTTGTTGTTGGTAGGTTTTAAGATCAAATTTTATCTGGGTCATTAACATGCAAGGTTTATTTTAAAGCGATCAACAAGATCAACCACGCTGTATCCCTTATGGGAGGTGCCGGTTTTTGATCTTGGACTTGGAAAATAAAAATGTTTGATTGTAGTACAAGAAAAAGGAAGTTATTTTAATTACCTAAGCCCCCACTTCCTCTGTTTTTCATATCTGGCTTGAAGTCCCTAAAGGGAGATGACAAGCGGATAGAGGATACACAGCTTTAATGGGTTGTATGATTACTTTTAAAACAAAATGAAATTGCATAAACAGAAACTTGAAACAACTATTATCCTACTTCCTACTCTACTTCCTAATCTATCTACTTATGGATTACAAATGCTTATAAAACTTTACAGAATACCCCAAGAGACTCTCGTTGGGGTTTACAATAAATCAGGAAAATATGAAAGAGAGGGTTGAGGGTTTGAACCCCTTTTGAAACGGTTGAAGTTTGAAGAGATCCTGGGCCTATTCGGGCATCAAATCTCCTTCACTTATGCACAACCTGTCATAAACCAGCAAGCTATTCTTCGCTGGAAATCACAGAAAACACTAAAAAAATTGTTGTTAAAAGATTAGTACAAAATTTACAAATTTACATAAAAAATCTGAACGTGAAATATTGCAGAAATAAGAGATTTAAAGGGCTGGAAACTGAGTTTCCAGCCACCTAAACAATGTTTAAACAGCAGAAATATAAGCCCTAACTAATATATAATAGGTTGGGGCCCTAAAACAAAGGTTATATTCACTATACAGTGAATATAACCCCTTTTCAAGAAGGCTGAAAGTAGATGGCCGAATTTAAAATATGCCGGAATGAAGCCCTTGGAGAGGTCTCCTTGATTGGTCAACCTGCAAAAAGTCTAGATCTGCAAACTATTGTAAGGCTAGTGGAGAATATCTAACACTTCCTGCAAAATACTTTGAAAGACAATGTTAGATCATTCACAAAAGAAAGCAAAAGCACTTTTACTCTCTAATCTCTCGTACAATAATGCAAAACTAGAACAATACACAAGTTACCTCAAGAGTAGTAGATCATGAAAGAATTTGCAGCATAGTGTCCCTCCAAAGAAATTTTTATTAAATGGCCCAACTAGGGCAAAGCTTCCAATACAAAGTGTAGCAAGAAAATATGAGAGCAAGAAATTTCCGGCAGCATAACAATAGCATGAATGATCATGATTAATGAGGGAGTGAGACCCTCATTATATAGTTGAGGCAATCCCCAATCTCTTGAAGACAAATGGCTGAGATTAGATCTAGATCTAGGGTTTAATCTCCACCACTAGATCTAGGTATTTGACATTCCATTCTTCTCAATTAATTTCCACCCTTAGATTAATTTTTAATCAAAGGCCATAATGTTTAATCCATGTCCAAGTAATATTTACTTTTAGATCTAGGTTTTTGATTTAAAACTCACCCTTAGATGAGCTTTTAGGTTATAAAATGAAAATAGAAATAGAGTGGGCCCAATAGCATAGGCGCCCCCCTCTATCTTTGGCTGGACGTCCTCCAAATCTAGTGCTTCATCTTTAACTAGCGCCCTTCATTAACTTGGGTAGCGCCCTCCTTTATGTAGCACCCACCTCTAAATATGGGGGCGTCTCTTTATATGGCAGCCTCCTCTAAAGATAGTGGCGCCTCCTTTAAGCTAGCGCTCCTCCAAATATATGAGCGCCAATCTCTATTGTATGACGTCCCCTTTATAATATTAGCGCCCCACTTTATAATTAGTGCCTCCACTAAATTTAGTTAGCGCTTCCTCTATAGTTTGATCCCCCACTAAAATATGACGCCCTCCTCTAATTTGGTGTAGCGCCTCCACTAAAGTGCATGCGCCCTCTATTTATGGTGGAGCTTCTTCATATTAGCGCCTCCCCTCTATATTTGATGTGACGCCCTCCATATATGGTGAGGGTTTTAAACTTGGACGCCTTTCTTAGTGGTGGTTTAGGCCTTTTTAAACTTAGCTTGGAGTTTATCCATTTGCTCCAAATATTTTTAACCTTAGACTTAGGCCTAAAAAACAATTCATCTTAGATTTAATTTTTTAATTAATTTTTTTTAAATTTTCCCAATATTGACTTAGGAAAAATTAAAAATTAACTTGAAAAATTAATATCTAGGCCATGGTGGGGTGAAAAACTTTGGAATAAGTTTTCCTAGGCTGAGGAACCCCCAAACCCATTTACCATGGCATTATTTGATTTTTACTTCAAAATCAAATAATATGAATTTTTACTTAGGGAAATTAATTAATTCCCTAGGAAAAATAGACCTTGCTTAGACAAAAATGGTCTATCTCCTCGACCACTCATCAAAATGACATGGGACTCGAAGCAGTGGCTTAGGGGGTTTCATAGCAATTAACCTTGCATTCATAGCCCCTATTACAAAATGCCATGCTTGAGCAATTACATTATTACATCAAAAGCTGAGTTAATTAATCACCAAGGGGTGAAATTAATAAACTCGAAAAAATAAATAAAAATACAACAACAACACGAAACTCCGCAAGACTCTATACAAATGTCTAGCATGGTCATGAATCACACTTTGATGCCTTAGCCACCTCATGGACTTGACTGGTAGAACGCCCGTCACCACTTTGGAGGACTTTGAGTGAAAACCAAACCGATTAAACTTGTTTACACAACAAGATCAATTGGAAAGGGAAAAACACTCGATGAGGGGACTTCCCTAACAGCCAGTTCCATGGTGTGGCATCCGTATCATATGACCCATACTTAGCACATAAAATTACATTAATTTTCCCACGCAGGGGAGCGGACATTTCGTTTTACAAAGGGGCAATAGCCCTGCAGAAGAGAAAAATCCTCAGATTTTTCTAAGGTACAATTATGTACATCCTCATGTACATGGAGTTGCCACCTAGTCGAAATAGGTGGGCAACAGAGTTAAAACAGAGAATGAAGAAGACATATCAATGTAACTTTCAACTAGGCACAAGTGTAGGACAATCATAGGTTAGAGAATGCTTCTAATGGCACACCAACAGTATTAGATACTGTCTTATAAGTATTTTGACAATGTTTAGAGCAGTAATAAAGTGTAATTACCTAGGCACCAGCTGTAACAAATTAAACCATGTGATCATGTGTCCATTAAGGTTGCCAAATATACATAGTTCTAATTCCACCCACTTCCAAGTATAACTTATGATTAGCATTTAATAAGCTTTTAATGAATGCTTGCAGTATTACATCAACATTAAGCTTGTACGACAAATATTGCAAGATAGATCACTTATAACTTGCACTTTGATTAGCACTTACAATCAGCGAGTCATTCAATATGCAATAATTTGGAAGAAAATCAGACCTTGTATATCAGTGACATAAATATAACAGCAGCGACTTAAACGCATCAGTACTCATAGCATTTTTAAGGCCTTTATCAGTAGTATGATCACCAATTAGCTTAATGATTTCAAAGTCATGAACTGTTAGCACTCAACGAGGTATCAATTCTTTCATGAAACTTGTTTTACTAACCATTGTTTGTCAGTTTTGCAGGTCTGGTTTTAGGGACAGCAGAGGCCAAGGCTTAAAGGACACCTTACAAAAGGCATAAGCACCTCGTTTTAGGGCTTAGGAGCTAGCTTAGAGGGAAAACGAAATAGAAGAGAGGAGCCTTGGGGTTTAGGTTTAGAGGGCAGTGCTAGGGCTTTAGGGGGTCATTTAGGTTTGACAGTCTGCATTTTTTGGCAGTGAGCATAAAAGGAGGGTCGAGGGCTAGAGAAGGAGAAAAGAGGGAAGCTGAGGGGTAAAGAGGGAAGGTCGAGGACCTTTAAGGAAAGGGAAGGAGGACCGAGGGTTCAAGGGAGAAGGCCGAGGGTGAAAAGAGGAATCCCTAGGGTTGTTAGGGTTTAGTTTTAGGGGAGATTTTAAGTTAAATTTTTAGGTTTTTAGGAGTTTTACTATTTTTAGGGTTTTTCTATGATAAGTAAAATAAATAAAGACCTAGTTAAATACAAATAACTAAATTGTAAACCTAGATATCTAACCCTAAGTATGATGAGATGCAAATGCAAAATTTGATAAAAAGAAAATTTTGATAAAACAAGGGCTTTTGATCGATGTAGCCCTAACCCTAGGCCTAGAGGAGAGTTGACCATCCTCCCTCTTGGACTAATTTTCTCCTTGTCTCTAAACTAGGGTTGTCCCACAACAACCCCTAGGGCTTGTTGTGAGGGCCTAATCTAGGGCAAACTTGGAGATCCAAGACCAAACTAAGGGAAACCTCCTCTAGGGAGCGTTTCCACCATGCAAAGTTGATAGAAGGCAAAGAAATAAGCCAAATTTTGAAAAATTGCAGCCCTGGGGCCACCATTCAATCATCAAAGACGCGAAATCAACATACCTTCACCAAGAAAGACAAAAACATGATTTAATTGAGTTGTGTGTTATTCTAACAATTCCTAGCATCCACTAAGCATGAGCAAGACCTTAGAAAACATTCCAAATTCATCCACAAGAGCAAGAAGAAGCTACTCCAAGAGGTGCCCATCACTTTCCAAAAGACTATCTAGGGTAAAAGAGCAACATAATGTCTTTTATCCCATGTGTTAATGATTTACAAATGAAGTGAGGAGGGCTTATTTATAGCCTCTCACACTCACTTTTTACAATTATCCAGGCCGACACGCCAATAAAATGTCAATGTAAAAATATAAAATAATATAAAACTTGGATGACTTAAGTCATTTTCTCCCTAAGTTACCAAAACTGATGAACATGACTAAAACTAAATAGATGGCTTCACTCTAAAAGATGGACTGAGCAGTGGGGCGTCATGCCCATCTAACCCCAATAACGTCGATAAACCCCCAACGTCCCCCCTCAAACAAGCATGACAGCCTGGAGGCTATGATGGCGTCATCACTGAGAAGGCCCCAAGGAGAAAAGGTGGTGTGTTGGGAAGAGGCCGGGAGGGGTGTCGGGAGGTGACTGAAAGAGGAGGCAAGTGCCTCTGAGTGGAATGTAGTCACCTATGTAGAAATCAAGTAGGGGGTCATGTGACCTAGTTACTTGCCCCTAGGTGCCTCGGACACCAACCCCAGGGTTAAAAACCCCAACAAGGGCAATCATGAATGCCATTAAGCCATAGTACAAATAAAGACAAAATCAAGGGGAACAACGTAAGTTGGTATAGGAACAACGTAAAAGGGAAAATGGTGTATATTTGCAAAGCCTTGCCACTAGTATTCTATCACAACTGGCAACCTCTTCATCAACAGAAAGTAATTGGAGCACCTATGGTTCCATTCGTCCCGTGAAGCGCAACAAGTTGGGATCCTAGAAGGTTGAAGATCTTGTATATGTCCATTCAAACCTCTACCTTGTGTCTCGTAGGGGTCAAGAATATGCAAATGGGCCTCATAAAAATTTGGGATGTGGATGCAAAATGCCTAAACTTGGGGCTATCTCTTGTTGCTCTTAATATTGGTGATGATGCAACAGCTAATGGAAGTGGAATTGCCTATTCTTCCCATCCATTATCTAGTTCTGTTGACACATGCATCTTGTTGTATTATTAATGAGGATGAGGATCAATATGACATCTATTAGTCGTGAGTTTGTAATTTTGGTCCTCCCTACAAATTCAACCTAGTGGATTTATCCACGAATCCTAAAAGGCATCCTCATTTTATGTATAAAAAACGCTAAAAAAACATATATTACCAAAAAATTCCTAAAAATTTACATAAATTCAAAAACCTAAAAATATTCGGAATTTGCTAAATCTAGTCCACTCCTCAATTTCGCCCTAGTTGATTTGTCCATAGATCTCAAAGGGAGTCCTCATTCTTGGAGTTGCCTCAAGAAACAGGAAAACCCTATATCTCCCAAACCCTTGGCAACGTTTTCCTTTTGAGACCTCTTAGGACCTTGCCTTACGCTACTTGTCCATCTCCTCCTGCTGGCCACTTTTCTGAGGTGTCCCTTGCGTTGTGTGAAATTCATTGGTAAACATGAAATTGTGTTGGAAATCATTGATATTTGTTATCTTGGGCAATTAGTTGTTTGCATTAACTATTCGGTAGATCAGGTAGTCTTCCTAATTCATTGATTGACTCCATACAAGGCACTGATCTCTGCTATAAAGGTTGTATATAGGAATCAACATGTTGGTATTTGCAATTTGCAATCCATTGCATGCAAAGGAAATCGGGCTTGCCCACCCTTGCATAGCAATTGAAGAAGGGCTAGAATAAATTGTTTTCATATCCGCAAGTTTATTTTTTGCCCCACCCATTCCATTCAGAAAGTGAGTTGTGAGGCTAGTGTTAGTTTGTTATTTTGTTTCAAGTTATTCTTTTGTACCCACACCTTACAAGTGAGTTGGATTTGCCATCATTTAAATTTCTTTATTCTTTATTTCAAAATTCAATAAACATTGCCCCAATCTTCGCCCCGTATTCACTCCCCTTTATCGGTTGGTCCGACCTTGGGTGACAAAAAAGGGAGAAGATTTGAGTGGGCTAGATTAATAGGTACTCAAATTTTATCTTGATATGAAATTGAGAAAATAAAGGTTGACCTATGGAGCTAGAGGGGTAGAGGTTCTTGGGAGCCTCATAACACTTAGTGTCCTCCTGTTAAGCGCCCATCAATCTTTGGGATTGACTTGTGGAGCTAGAAGGGAACCTTGTGTTCTCTTGTTGAGCACCCAACAATCTCTCTCAAATCAAAAGAGATAAGTGTTTGGGGTAGTCACACTAGCTAGGGTTTGCAAGTCTTGTTTCGCACATTAATTCCCCTAAGTTCAAGTGAGACCTAAAATTAACTAAAATTTACAGGACCATTTGCAAAACATTGCTTTCTTGTTTCATTCTCACATTTACTTTCAAAGCACTTTTCAATTCAAGCATTTTACTTTTCGAAGCAAGTTACATTTCATGGTAACATATTATTTAATGCAAGTTGAGTTATGTTAATGAGCAATTTATTTTATCGAATGTCTAAAGATTTGGGATTCATTTCATTACAAGTTCTTAGTCTATCTATAGTTTTATTTTGACAAACATAGATTATTGACTCCAAAACCCAATAGTTGAGGCACTAGAATTGTGAGATTAATTTATTACATTCTTTAACTTTGTATTGATCATTTGCAAAGGGCTTTCCTATCATTGAAAATTGTTGCACTTTGCATGATTGATTGTCATTGAACTTAATTAAACCTTAATAAATTTTAAACTCCTAATTAAAACCATTAATAAACCTAGTAAGTAGGGACTACCCCCCTTGACCTTTGGGAGTTGGGTCTAAACGGAGGAGTTAGGAATTGAGATGACAATGGGTTATAAACTCATAGTTGCCCCTCAAGAACACACCTAGCGGTTGGGAGGCTTTTCTGCACTCAAGTGTGTTTTATGCGGCAACACCAAGGTCAAAATCATTGTGTTAATAGTTTCTGTGGGTGTGCTGATTTTATGTCTAATCTGAGTTAGTAAAAGATTTCATGTGTTTCAGTTATAAAAAAATGCTTACGCTTAGTTATTTCAGCAACAACGAAATCCGGTGTGGACATTAAACTATGTTTAATTGAAACTGGAAATTGGGTATGGATCAGAGAATAAATGCTCACAATTATTTTATTACTTTTGCATGCAAGCATCTTCAAAGGTGCGCAAGGGGGGCATATTATATTATTTCAAGAAGATTTGACATAGTAAAAAGGATTATTTTAGAGATGTTCCCTCTCTCTTTGAGATCTCCCTCCTAATATTTTATCATTTTTCCTAGTGGAAGGAATTCTCCTAGAAGGGATGAAGACCTTTTGACTTGGTAAAGAGTAATTGTTATCACCCGCCTTGTAGTTGCCTGTGTGAGGTGGATCCAGGATGGATGGTAGAGGGGCAAGCAACTAAGAGGTGGAACCACGACTGCCTAAACTCCCAAATGGATGGTTGTCATGCCAATCAAGGCAGCCTTCACTTTATGTTATCCTAGTCCAAGACAACAACGGGGGAGACTCGGATCTACTCCCGACAGGAGAGATCAAACCTAGACACCAGAACAAATCAAATGGGGCTTCAAGGTATGTAAGGTGCAAGGTGAATGGAAACCCTAGCTCTAGGGTTTAGGTACTAGCAACTAATGGGGATGACCACTGTCTTGGGAAACATAATTGTGACAGGGTGAGCAAAGACAAAGTTTAGACTGTCTAGTACCAAGGAAACAGACTCAGTGAAAAATAGGTAACTTGAGTTATCAATAAATGTTGGTAAAGAGAATGGGAGTAAGCTCAAGTCAGGGTTAGCGCTAGAGATAGAGATCAGTGCCTTTAATGCATTGGGCAATGGAGTCAGCATCAACACAACATTTCAATGAACCCACCTTGGATATACTTTGATCTATGGCCCCAGAAAAGGATTTGGCCCGGAAGACTCAGGTTACAGGAGATCCAGCAGGAGGAGGGCTAGCGCTAGGGCTTGGAGAAGCAGATCTGCAGTCTGTAGACACCAAGAGACTATCAGCTCAACGTTGGAGGGGAAAAGAGATCAGGATGGCGCGATCTACAAACCCAAATCAGAAAATTCAAGAAAAAATCAAATCTAGAAAAGTCAAACTCTGATGAGGGTGGCTAGGGGGCTGAAAACCAATTTTTCAAATCTAGGGCAACCTGGAAGGAACTAGCTCAACGTTGGGGGGTCTTCTGGAGAGCTCAAGCCCTGATCTATCAGCCTAGCCTGTCAGACTTCAGAAAAAGTAACTTCCAGAAAAGTCCAGTTTTCAATGAGGGCGCTAGGGCTGTTTCAGTAAAAAACTCAGATTTGTTGATGAAATTGTCATTGATGCCAACATGGACTTGCAGTGGCCCCACAAGATGTCATTAATGCCACCAAGTCCCACCTGCAGCGCCTTGATCCCTTACAGAGTGGGTTTGTGCCTTGAAGCACCTTGTACCCAGTTGACAAGGTCCTTGTACCCACAAGGCTGGATCTTGATGCCGTTGAAGATGTTGAAGACCCTGCTGATGCCATTGAAGACTTTGGAGATGGTCCTGAAGACCGTACAAAAGTTGGGGAAGCCCTAGATGAGTTGGAGAAGCATTAATGACCCATTCTGTGGTCATTCATGCTCTGATGGTGCCATGGTACCCTAAGAGAAGGTCTGGCAACCCCACAGGTGATGTCATGATGGATCTTGACCCATAGAGGTCCCCTTGCGTGGCTAAGGTGGTTGAAGAAGCCCATGATGCTTCTTGCTTGATGAAGAAGCCTCTGGGCCCACATTTGTTAAATGGCATGATGAAGGCACCCACACACGTCTAAGTCACTTGACACGGGGACACGGGACACGAAGGACACGAAAATATGAGTCCGACACGGACACAGTGACCCCCGGAATCAGGACACGTAGGATACGTTTTATATACATATATATATTTTTTAAAATATGTATTAAAATTTAAAAATATAGACATATAGATCCAAAAATATTTAGAAACTAGAACATTTGCAAATATTCAATAGAAATTAGAATAAAAACACATTAATGATTAGTAATTACACATTTGTCATTCATAAGTCACGATTCACAACACATTTGTCATTCACAAATCACAATGAGACACATAGATGCATGTCGAAACCATATTTCTCATTAAGTCATCAAAATCAAAATGTATACAATGTACATATATGTCGGAATGCCACTGGGCATTGGCAAATGCCAAATAGACTAAAGTCTAATAGTAAATACAAAAAGGGGTGGATCAAGATGGGAGAATCCCATACGTCAGACTGTCAGTAGTCCTCCTCCATGCCTGAATCAACATCAACATACTCATCACTGCCCCTGATCCTCATCCTCGTCCCCCTCCTCCTCCTCTCTGCCCATCTGATGATCTACATCTGCTGCTGTGGAGGATGACCCCTCCATACGATCACTATCATCAAAAGTGACCGGCCCTAGCACTGGATCATTAAGATCCATGTTGGCTAATGCCAACTCAATACTGCTGTCCAAACCCATATCATTAGGAAAGACATCCCACATCTTTGTCTTTCCCTTCACCTACTCCTCCCTCTTCCTGTAAATAAGACGAAGGTTGGAGTGCACATACACCATTGACTCTGCCCTAGACTACTCAAGCCTACTCTTCTTCACACTGTACAAGTTCCCATATGTGCTCCAATTCCTCTCACAACAAGAGGATGATGTAACTTGAGAGATGATCCTCAAGGCTAACTTCTGTAGAATAGGGGATGTTGCCCCATGAGTTGCCCACCAAGCATAGGGTTTCTTACCCCCCCTATCTCTAAGCACATCATAGCCTCCAAATCTCCCAGTGCCAGTGGAAAAATCTACAAAGCCCTCCTCCGCCTCCTCAAGCATGTTGCTATCCTGAAATAGCCGTCTAAGTGCTATCTTCCTCCTGTTGCCCACCTATTTCGACTAGGTGGCAAATTCATGTACATGAAGATGTACACAATTGTGCAAATTGTACCTTGGAAAAATCTGAGGATTTTTTCACTTCTGCAGGGCAATTGCCCCTTTGTAAAACGAAATGTCCGCTCCCCTGCGTGGGAAAATTAATGTAATTCTATGTGCTAGTGTGGGTCATATGATATAGACGCCACATCATGGAACTGATTGTTAGGGTAGTCCCCTCATCGAGTGTTTTTTCCCTTTCCAATTAATCTTGTTCTTTAACGATTTTTATTGGTTAGGTTTTTCACTCAAAATCCTCCAAAGTGGTGACGGGTGTTCTAACAATCAAGTCCATGAGGTGGCTAAGGGTTCAAAATGTTATTTGTGACCATGCTAGACATTTGTATAGAGTCTTGTGGAGTTTCGTTGTGTTGTTGTATTTTTATTAATTTTTGCTAGTTAATTAATTTCACCCCTTGGTGATTAATTAACTAAGTTTTGATGTAATAATGTAATTACTCAAGCACCGGCATTTTGTAATAGGGGCTATGAATGCAAGGTAAATTGCTATGAAACCCCCTAAGCCACTGCTTCGAGTCCCATGTCATCCTGATAAGGAGTTGAAGAGATAGACCAATTTTGGTCAGAAGGGGTCTATCTCCCCTAGGGAATTAATTAATTTCCCTAAGTCAAAAATTCATATTATTTGATTTTGAAGGAAAAAATCAAATAATGCCATGGTAATTTTGTTTGGGGGTTGCTAAGCCTAGAATTTTTTTTTTCAACTTTTTCCACCACCCCATGGCCAAGATATGATTTTTTCAAGCTTATTTTTAATTTTTCCTAAGTCAAAAATGGGAAAAATTTAAAAATTAAATTGAAGGTGAAATATATATTTAGCCTAAGTCTAAAGGTTAGATATCTATTTTGGAGCAAAGGGCTAAAGTCAAAGCCAAGTTTAGAAGACATGAAAGGGGTTTAAACCCTCACTAAAGATGGCGCATGCATAAAAAAGACCCTATAAAAGGAGGCGCTACCATAGAGGGGCGCCACATTTGGAGAGGACGCCACATTTGGAGGAGGGCGCTACCTTTAGAGGGGGCGCCTAGGTTGGGCCCACATTTAAACCACAAAAGTCATCCAAAGGGGGTGCCTTGGTCAAAACCCTAGATCTAAGGGTGTAAAATCATTAAGGCATGGATCAAGCATCTAAGCCATGGATTGAGAAGGTTGCTAGGCTATTTGATTGGTTAAGAGGGGTGCAAAGTCAAATACCCTAGATCTAGTGGTGGAGATCTAGATCTAATCTTGGCCATTGATCTTCAAGGGGTTGGGGTTGCTCCTCAACTATATAATGAGGGTCTCACTCCCTCATTAGAGAACTTCTCTCATGCTATTGTTATGCTGCAGAAATATTTTCTCTCTTCTCTTCTTCTACATTGTGCCCTAGCTATTTTGCTCAAGCCCTAGAGGCTTTCTTGTATTCAAATCTTGCCCTAGTTGGGCCATAATCAAGGAAATACTTTGGAGGGATATTGTGCCGTCATTCTACATTTCATGCATCTTTTGGTGAGATAACTTGTATGTGTATTTATTTGATTTGCATTTGTATTAGCTTAGATAGCTCTCCACAAAGTATTTTGTGGAGGGATTTGTAAGTAGAAGTATTTCTACTTCCATTTGTGAGTTTTTAATAAGATTTATCAAAGTATTTTGGTAGATTTATTGGGTGCTCACCTCTTTGCTTACATTTTGCAGCTCTCTCATAAGTTTATTTACAGGTTTTCCAAGCCAAGGACATCTCTCCAAGGGTTTCTCTTCAAATTTGCATTTTCGTCCATATTTCTTTCTCTCCCCTAAAACTGAGTTTTATTCACTGTATAGTGAATAAAACCCTTGTTTTAGGGCCTTCTTCCATCGTAGATTAATATAGAGTTTTAAATCTGTTGTTAATACATCATTTAGATGCCCAAAAGTTCATTTTCTAAATAGTAAAACTTTTTTTTTCAAAAAATTCATGTTCAGATTTTTTTTAATAAAATTTCTGGGTTTTTATTTTTTCTGTGCTAACTTTCTGATTTAGTTTTCTGCAGTAAATTTCAGCAAGTAAAGTTGCTGGTTTTTTGCAGGTTTATGCACAGAAAAGGGGGTTATGCTGCACAAATTTGCTTTAAAAAGCCCCAGAAAGGTTTGGTCCAAAAGAGGGCCAAAAAACCACATTTCTTCTTTTTCCTCTACTACATTGCAAACCGCAAAAGAGAAGTTCTCTTTGGGGTATTCTTTAAAGCTTTAAAAGCTGCTGTAAATTTGTATATGAGTAGTGTAGGAATAGCTTAGAAACTAATCGCTTAGATTTACTTTTATGCAAGTTTTATTTCCGTTTACCCACCTTCCCTTAAGAGATTGAAGTGAGGTTAGTTTAATCTTTTTTTTTATTTACCCACCATTCTCTGTTACAGACCACCATCTCTGTAACAGAGATTGTTGTGCGGTTAGGACATTGTTTAGCTAACTGCATTTTCCTTTCAAGTTTTAAATCTATTTTTTTATTTTCTGTCAAAAGAGTAACCATACAACCCACGGATCCGGTGTATCCTCTGCCCACTTGTCATCTTCCTTTAGGGACTTCAAGTTGGGTATGAAAGCAGGAGAAGTGGGGGCTTAGTTTAATTAGAACAACTTCCTTTTTCTGCTACAAACCTTCACATTTTGCTTTTCAGTCCAAGATCAAGTACCAGCATCTCCCATAAGGGATACCGCTTGGTTGATCTTGTTGACAGCATAAAATTAACCTTGCATGCTAATCACCAAGATTAAAATTTACCCTTAAAATTAACCAACAACTAATTTATCCCCTGTTCCTCTGCTCGGTTATCACCCTTCGGGGTACTCACGAGATACGACAGGGGGTAAAGGAGTTTTAGTTTAATAGGCATCCATCTTGCTATTTGTTCGGTTAATTAAAAACAGTGACTCGGAAGCGACTTGGGGTAAAAGACCGTGGGGGGTCTCTAGGCGTTCTACGTCCCCCTTGTTGAGCACCGGGGCATTGGGGTTTGACCTGGGAGCTACGGGTGGGCTTTGCTCCCACTTTGTTGAGCTCACCAGCATTCCCTCTTTGACTCGAGAAATACTAGATTGGGGTAGTCACACCACCGGATCTAAAACTTAATCAAATATTTCACCTCTAATAAAATTTATTAAAATTTACAAGAGACATTGCAAAACGTCCTACAAACACAGGTCACTGCTATTTATTTTTGCCTTGCTGTTCAAGGTTTTTACTGTAAGCACTTTCACATTTCATTTCATTGCAAGTTTTTCCTTTCAGTTTTCGCAAAATCTTGTGGTGCCATCTTTAATTCATTTGATTAAGTAATCACATTGTTTAGTAATCTGTAGATCTTGTGTAACACAATTGATTCATTTCGTTTCAACATTTTTTGGGTAAAAGCTTAATAATTGTTCCATTTATTCAATCTGTTCATAACATCTGATACAACTGTGGATATTGTTAATACTGCTTAACTGTTCATTCATTATTGTTTATATTGTTCATAGTATTCATTTGTCCATATTGTAACCTGTTTTGATTGGGATAACACCTAAATTGTGGGTTAATTAACTTAGATTTCAATTTCATTTGTAAATTTGTAAAGTTGTAATTTATCCTCAGACTCCATTTGTTAATAGGCACTAGTCTTCATTTATCTCAAGGTCTGCTGGTCATTAAAAGGAAATCTTTGCATTTGCATGATGCTTGTCATTCCTTAGATAGTATAAAGTCTTAGCCTCACAACCTTAATAAGATCCCTTTAATTTGTAATTAATTAATAAATCTGGAACTTAGTCTTCTATAGGGACTTTCCCCCTTGGCTCTGTTGGGATCTTGCCTAAACGGAGGAGTTCTGGACTGTGGTGACAGTGGTCCCCAGCTCTCGCTTGCCCCCAAGGACACACATAGCAGGTTGTGACTTTCCTGTTCCTTAAAGTGTGAATTAGGCAGCAACACCTCCCATGTGCAATCTCTGCATCCATGTGAGGAGGGACTCTGTGTGAGGCCCCCGATCCACCAGTGAGCCACTCCTGAGTGTAGAACTTGGGGTTCAAGGAGTGGGCCAAGCAATGCAAAGGTGTGCAATTCTTATCCCACTTGGAGATAAGAATATCCTGAATAATGGTCCATAAGTTCTCTGCCGATGTCCCATACTCAGGACACTCATTCTCCATGACAATGGACCTCATGGACTCAATCATGGAATCCCACCCCTCATAAACCTCTGCTAGGATGGGTTGGTCCGAGTCTGCAAACCACAACAAAGAAATGATTGGCTCCATGATCTTAATGCTAAGATCTACCGTGTCCCACCAACCATCATTTAACACCCTGTCCTTCACCTTTTGTGAAGCAACCTGATCCGTCCTTCTCCAAAAAGCCCAAAACTCTGAAATCACCATGGACCCAAGAGCGGTTTTGACCTCCCTCAACCTCTTCAGCATGATGAATGAGGAAGCAAACCGAGTATCTGCAATCTTCAGCAATGAAAGCTGTGTGTACTGTTTGTAGATGGTGAGGGAATTTGTGTGGTTTTGTACAAAGTTACGGATATGGCGTGCATCCTCAATAAGGGTGCCAATCCATGTCACACCCGAAGCAATGGCTTTCAGTGCTAAATTCAAGGACTGGACAATGCAAGGTGTCCAAAAAACCTGTAAGAGCAATAAAAGCATGTATCAATGACTCTACAACACTAACATTGCAATGACCAAATTCAAACAATGAGCAAATTAGAAATGAAAGAATGAACATACCTGTGGATATTTAGCTTCCACAATCATGCCAGCAGCCTTGCAAACAGGTGCATTGTCCGTGATGATTTGTACACACGAATCAACACCTACTTCTTCAATGGTTTTGATTAATAAATCACCCATAAATTGTGCATCCTTGTATTTCCCAAGAGCATCCACCACTTTCAAGAACAATGGTCCATTTTGGGAAGATACCATGAAATTGATGAGTGGATGGCATGCGGGATCCGTCCATCCATCAGAAACAATACTCACACCAGATGAGGGCCATGTTGTTCTAATTGGCTCAAGGATTTTATCTACCTCCTTCTTTGCTTTAACCAACAATATGGTTCTAAGCTTCTCTGAACCAGGAGGCACATAACCACTTGGAGCTCATTCCAAGATAGTTCGAACCATCTCAAAATACAATGGTGACCGTGCAACATTGAATGAGATGAAGTTGAAGTAGAAGAAAAATGCAATGGTAAGGTCTACCTCTTCTCGCGCCTCTTGTTGGAAAATCCTATCCATTGGACCACCTGTAGATTGCCTCTTTCTTGTTTGATAAGTATCTCCACGCCCATGAATGCTAGGTGGAAATGGAGTCTTGGTGCTAGAGGACTTCCTCAAAAATGGAAGAGAATCATCCTCTTTTTTCTTGCTTGCTGCTGCCACCTTCCCTAAGCCAACATGATCCTCTCTTTCCATATCCCTCCTTTGGTTACCAGTCATCGCTTTGCATGAAGAAATCCCACAAGAAGGAAGGGCCAACAAATGGCCCTTAACCCGGAAATATGTGCTCATGAACTCATGGTTGCAAAAATTGCATCTCCAAGACACATTGCCTCTCCCACCAAGCTTTGCCCCGGGTCCATCTTTCCTTGTCACATACTTCCACAAAGGGTATTTTTTTTCTTGGGCTTGTTGTCTTGCTAAAACAGGGTTAAATGGAGCATGAGCTCCACTAGCAGCCGATGGAGCACTTGACGAAGGAGGAGAACCGGTTGTGCTTGGTGGAATAGGAGGGGAGGCCCTAGATGGTGCATTTCTCCCTTTCCTTTGACCCCTACCTCCTGCCCTAGCTGATTGAGACATTTATTTTCTTGTGTGATGGTTGAGCTTGCAATCCTCTCCACAAATCCACCGGAATGCACTTGGAATCGCTTGGAAACAATGGATAGCCTTCAAATCTCCTTCAAAACTCCTTCACCTGCACATAAAACTCACTCTCAATCAATTGTTTCCTTTCAAATGACAAAAAGAAAGACAAAAAATTGAATTTAAACAAACCCGGCTGTCTTTTTCCGTCGGTCACGTGTCCTGTTTTCGAGATTTGTGTCCTGTTTTCGGGACACGCTGCATTTTTGTGTCCGACACGGTTTTTTTACGTGTCCTGTTTTGGGATTCGTCTGGAAGACGAATCGGGCACATGTCCGATTCGAATCATGTCCAATTCGATCCCCACGGGACACGGGGGACCTCCAGGACGAATCCGGTTTCTTAGACACACGTATGATGGCGCTTGGACACTTGGACACACTTATTTGCACTTGATGGTCCTTATACCTTTGGAGGGGTGAAGATGTTGTGTGGGGTCACCTTAGGTTTTGGTATGCTTGTGGATGAGGAGAAAAAGCATAAAACCTTTAGACATGCCCACTACATTGATTACTTTCATTTAATGACAAATTCAAATTAAAATATAAATAAATAAAATTTAAATTCAAATGCAAATAATTTTTTTTTTTTAAAGAAGGTCGGCTCCAATTAAACTCAAAAATAAATAAAAATAAAAATCTTTTTTATACATGTCGACTCCAAAAATATTTTGGAAAACCAGTATAAATACCCCATCCGAAATTCATTTTGTAAGTGTGAAATTCGGAGGAGCTCTGAAATTTTTTACTGAGGCTCAAATGTGGCAGCAGTAGGGTTTTACTGTGCAATTTCGGAGGTCAGACTGAGGGATTTCGGGCTGGTGTGACTGAGGAAAATTCGAGTGCAGCAGTGGACCGAATTTTGCAGCAGCAGCAAATTTTTTTTAAGTCAGATTTTTTTTTTAAGTTCTTTCCTTTTTCTGATTTTTGGATTGCACTAAGGCAGCCGCAGTAAGAAAAGGTGTAAGTTGACTTTATCTCTGAATTTCGAGTATACAGAGGCAGCCACAGTAAAAATGCAGTGAAATTATTCTGGGTTAATTTGAAGACAGTCTTCAAGCAAGCAACTTAAACTCCTGTCCAATTCTCAAGCCATCTGAAGTTGCAAGCCAAAGATAGAGAAGTATAAAGACTTAATTCTGATTTGGGTTATCCACATGTGAAGACTGTGACAGCAGTTGTTGAAGACCAAAATCTGAACTTGCTAAAGCCAAAACTTTATGACTGTTAGAGCCTGTTTGAAGAGTATTTGCTACAGATAAAAGACATTAATTATGACAGATTTGGGATAGATCCGAGGATAATCTTGTGGAAGATCTTTGACAAAGTTCAATGACAGTTTTGTGGCAGATCTAAGTTGAGATTTTAAGGACTGTTCAATGGTACAGTTAGAGCAGATTGAGGGACTGTTTCATCGCTACTTTAGGCTTCCAACAGCAACAACAAATATGGAGAACCAATCAGCACAGTAAGATGATCTGATCCTTCTTGAATCTCAGTCAGCCAAAGCACAGTATAGTCTGATCTATTGAAGGCATCCAAACAACAGTAAGACATTCTGGGCATCCAAAGTTTGCACAAGTCCGATTCTTAATTCTCTTGAACAGTCTCAGAGTGCATGCACAGACCCATGCTAAGTGACAGGCCTTATTTTTACACAGTCTCGAATGTTTAAGGTGGTGAACTATTGCAGCAGCTATCATATATTCAAGGTATGTACAGTGAATTGTGAAGTTTTGGAGATGAACAATCCACTGAAATTCTTCTCAGCCATGTCCTAGTATGAGGTTAGTAAACAAGTGAAGTGGTGGTTAGTAATTGATGATGTTGCACACTAATGCACAGTTAAGGTCTTCTGACTAAACCTCTTAGGGCTTCCTCCAAGGAGTGCTCAGACTAAGTGTTGAAACACTCACACAGTTCAAATTGATGTGATTAATGAACAGTAAATGAATGAGCATGATATATATATATAGTGATGAGTGAACAATAATGTGTATACAGCACAGTGATATGTCCTGAGATATGCTCAGCATACAGTAATATGATCATTTGATAATGCCTACACCTATGCTCAGATGTGCTAGTTATATTTGATGATGCTTACACTTATGCTCAGTGATATGATATGAACAGTGATATGCTCAGTACACAGTGATATTTGAAATTTTGAATACATAAAGGGTTTAGTCTTGGATATTTTGGAGACTAGTTAATCAGCTCTGTTGAAATTGCCTTGATGCTATATGAACAATTTGTTGGCACTTAGTTGATGTCAAAAGTGATTCAAACAGTGGACAGAATTTTGATGACATGACATGAGCAACATGGTATTGAGCAAATCTTTTGCTAACTTGATGTTATGAGCAAACTTTTGATGAGCAGGCTGTTGGTGGTTGGCACATATTGACCATATGATCAGACAACTTTGTATGTTGTCCTGAGCAGTGATTTGGATTGAGAAGTTCATGAGCAGATCCTTGATGTGTATGTAATGAGTAATTGACAATCTAGTAATAGGACAGCAGATTGATGGTGAAAACAGTGACAAGTATATTGAGGCAGCTACAGTCTTTATAATGAGTGAAGGGTTGTAGGATGCAAACCCTAAATGCAGACATCTCTGTAAGAATTCAGCAGCAGATGACTTGAACCTAGGATGATGTCTCAGCTAGCATTAATGGTTTTTGATGACTAATATATACTTGAAATCTGGGATCAGTTGAGGATGTTAACCTTCAGCAAATTGAGATAAGACAGTTGACAGAGACAAGTGAATGGCTTCACTTGGATGTGACATTAGAATGATATGCTGATAAGCAGAAGTTAATGACATGATATGTGATTGAACAGTGTTGGTGAGCAGAGAACAATTTTTGTGTTGACAGATAGTGTGACAAGGCAATGACAAGTTGAAGGCATGGTTGAGGACAGATTGATGACCTGGTTGTGACAGGCAGATGAACATAAGAAGATTAAGAGAGTTGTCATAAGTGATGAATTGATGAGGAGAATATCTTATACACTATGATGCATACCCTACACCATGCAATACTACTTGATGATGATCACACCTTGATAATTGATGACTTGATAAGCAGTGTTCCTGAGTAGATCATGCAAAGCTGCAGCACTGAAGAACGATCAGCAGTGAAGAGATTGAGCAGTAGAGATTGAACAAGATGATTGATGACCAGCTGCAGAACAGATTGATGAGGTGCTAGAGATAAGTGTTGGTGTGATGTGACAGTGATGAAAATGTGTTGAGACAGTGAACTTAAATTGTAAATGCAAGATTGACTTGCTTTTGAGGTTTGGATACCTCAAACCCTTCTTAGCAGGGTCTAAGAAAACTATGCAGGGTCCTAGATACAGAGTAGGTGCTCTTTGTATCAGTAGGTGCTGGTTTTACCTAACGGTTGTAGCCGGACCAAAACTAATACAAAAAGATTACAAAATTATATGGTGTTGTGTTATTTTGTGTTATGGTTCTTGATGATTTAAATGCTTATGCTATGTGAATGATGAAGTGAAAGATGTTGATGAAATATGCAGTGATGAATTGGTAGTTAATTGTGACAAGTTAAGAAAAGTTTTAAAATTGGCGTCACACTGATTCATCCCCCCCTCTCAGTGTCTAACAAGATCTAGGTCAAACTGCCAAGAATCTGGATAGCGCTGAGGGTGATTTGGACTGTGTGGGACCCGATCTATCCGTCTGTGAAGTCAGAATTCAGAAAAATTCAAAACGCTAGCAGGTCAAATTTTTAGTCGGGGTTTATGCAGTTTTCTGGCTAAAAATCAGATCTAAGTCAAACCAGTAGAAATTTGACCAGCGTTGCAGTAGATTTAGTGAAGGGGAGGCCCGATCTATGAAACCCATAAATGGTTTGGCCAAAGATCGGACGATTCCCAGATTTAGTGCTTTTTAGGGTTTTTAGTATTTTAGGTGTTTTCAGAAAAATTGAAGAAAAGCAAGGTACAATGGAATAATATCTGAAGAGAAGAGACTTACCTGTTAGATCTTACCTAGAAATGCTTGTAGAAGTATTTAACAATGATGATCTTTGCTATCCCAATCAATTCTGGAAGATCCCAATGATTTCTATGAAGGATGTAAGCCACAAGCCACCAATGCGCCCCCTATCCTGCATGAGCAAACGTCAACAATATCAGATTTGCCAATATGAGATAAAGAAACCAAATGCTATAAGAAATTAAAACGAAGTAATCATAGATCACAATGACACTAATGAAAACCCCTTCATCCAAGACAAAGAAAACCGAGCGAGTTGAGGTCCCCCTACAAAAACGCTCTAGCCAAAACGCCCTCCTGTAGGCAAAACAATGACATCAGAAAAATATAGATCTCACAAGAATTTCCACAATGCTAGGAAGCAGAAGACTATCCAACCACCATTTGAGAACATCAAATGCAAAGCAGATCTAGAAAATTTCCACAAAAAAGTCTTTCTATTATTTAGATCCAAGAGCCAAAGACCCTTTACAAATGAGAAGCTCTCTCCTTTAAATAGAAATGAGAGAACCTCAATCATAACCGAATCCTAACCCCTTTCAAAACGAGTGGCTAAGATTAAAATATGAAATGTTCTAATCAATGGTTGAGATGAGCTCAACATACAATACATGGATCAATATAACCATAAATTTCCAAAGTGGACTAAATCACGCAAAAAAAGGGTAACCCACTCAACAAGAAATAAATGAAGAACATGGTGGGTCCAAGGAGTGTTGACTAACTCCCTCTGGGTGTCCCCATGGCACAATAAAATAAAATAATATTTTAATTCTTTGACTTTGTGCCTCCTTGAGGAAATCGTGAGCCTCCTAAAAGCTCCAAAAAATAATATAAAAATGCCCAAAAATAAGTGTGGGCCCAATCAGGGGCTGCAACTACTGGAGAAGGCGTGGAGGACATCACTCTCATCATTATGACTCATCCCATGCCATTTCTTTGCCTCAGTAGCCCAAATCGATTTCTTCAATAGCCATTTAATCATTTTTTAATCTGCCTCGAAAAACGTGATTTTGCCAAAACAGCCTCCTAGGATGCCTGCATTGTCAAACTGAGCCCACCAGGCTCTTTGGGATGGGGATACTATGGTACAAACAAGTGGCTGCACCCCCTATGCCCATACAACGCCCTAGGAGATCCAACTAAAACATCTCCCTGCTTAGACATATCAACCTGTGAAGAAAAACTGCATCAGAAAGACAAAATGAGCCTGATCATATCTGTAAGTGCCCAGAACTAAAAATAAACCGTCTCATTAAACTCAGAGAGTCCAAATCCATCTAAGGTGTATACTCATACCCCTCACAGGCCTCTATCTGATCATCAATCATAACCAATAAACAATATAACCATCTGTAAATGATCAGACACCAATAATAACTCAAACTATCATCCATCTGATGCAAGTGTTAAAAGGCTAAGACATGCTCTACAACTCATTCAAGCAACAATTAGAACAAGTAGCATTCATTTCACTGGCGGTACATCATCAAATACATATATAAGGCTTTATTTATTATTACTTAGACTAGACTTTCAGGACTATACTCATTTCATAGTTGTAGTCAATTTGTTAGTGAAAAGTGAATGATGAAATTGACAAGGCTTAAGACAAAGGATGACTTCCTACTCAACATCATGACACTTCGGATATGGAAAGGGAATACTCACTATAACCAATGTCAGACAAAGAACAACACAAGGAATGGCAGTGTCTCACAAATGGGTGAGTTGTTTAGAGAGTGCTTATTCAACTTAGGCATCATGACTACATCAATATTGATCCAAGTTCATTAGGACCATCATTTTATTCCATGGCCTTTTTGGCCTATATGACCCTTTAGGACTTCACCAGTGCTTAAAAGCACAGCTAATCGCAGCTTTCATCCGGGACATATAATATTTATTTTTATAAGGTCAGCAATATTTGGATATAGCATATTTTTAGCCATTGCTTTTTTGGACCTTTCTTATACTCTTCAAGGAGTATTTTAGCATTTCATTGCTCTTGCCCTCTTTACATATGTTAAGAAACACAGTTTTATAATTTTCATTTTCCATGGGCGCATATTCAATATTTTCAATACAAGTAGTACATGAGCTTTCAGTTTTAGCCAACAACATCTCAAGTGACCAAGGGGAGTTTTGTACAGTGCCAAACATCGGGACAACCGACTAGAATGATTTAGGCATACAATCCAACTTACCAAAGGCAAGTTTTGTCACCAACTCAGAGCCGAGACACAATATAAACAGGGAGGCTTGTCCAACAAAAGTTCTAGCGGGGAAAAAGGCAGTGTTCCACGGGGACGCGTCCCCCAGGGTTGGGGACGTGCCCCCTCGCTTCCCCATGCTTTCGGGATGGGGAAACTCCTGGGGAAACGTTTCCCCACGTCCCCCTTTTGGAGGAAACGCGTTTCCCCAGGTGCGGAACGCGTTTCCCCTCTAGGGGAGGGCTTCTAGGCATCCCCCCACATCCCCCTTTGTGGGGGGACGCCTAGAAGCCCCCAATTTTTATATTTTTTATTTTCAATAAAGATTTTTACATAAAAATTAAAATTAAATTAAATGATAAATTAAATTAAATAATCAATTAAATTAAATTATAATTGAATTGAATTTGATTAAATTTATAAAATTTTAATTAATTTAAACTATAAACTGAATAATATTGAATTAGATTAAATTTATAAATTCTAATTCAATAATGGAGAGTAGTTGGTTATTGGAATTTGGAGGAGCCACCGATTTTGAGGGAGGAACCGAAGTTTATTTGGAGGAGAGCCATTGCTTCTTGAAGGAGAGTCGCTGCTAGAGTAGAGTTGAGACCCAGTTCAATTTTATCCACTAGCTCGAATCTTGGAGTACCAAATCTGCTAGTTGGAGGTAAGGTCATGACTCATGCTTCATGCCTCATTAAAATTTGTTAATTTAAAAATTATTACATTCAATATTATCATATTCCAATATCCATGTGATAAAATAATAAATTTTATGCCCTTGATTGTTTAGATTAAATTTATAAATTCTAATTCAATAATGGAGAGTAGTTGGTTATTGGAATTTGGAGGAGCCACCGATTTTGAGGGAGGAAACGAAGTTTATTTGGAGGAGAGCCATTGCTTCTTGAAGGAGAGTCGCTGCTAGAGTAGAGTTGAGACCCAGTTCAATTTTATCCACTAGCTCGAATCTTGGAGTACCAAATCTGCTAGTTGGAGGTAGGGTCATGACTCATGCCTCATTAAAATTTGTTAATTTAAAAATTATTACATTCAACATTATCATATTCCAATATCCATGTGATAAAATAATAAATTTTATGCCCTGGATTGTTTTATGAAGTTTGAAGACAACTAGTGCCAAATTGTGCCCAAAACAATGAACACACACCAGTGACTAAACTGTTTCTTAGATTCTTAGTGTTTCACTTTCTTTACTATTGTTCTAATGTTCCCAAACTTGAATATGAGGTTCTTTTACATATGCTTTCATGCCCAGATTTGTTGGTTCACATGATATTGCTGTTTATAAATTTATGTGTTATTTTTTTTCTTTTTTTAAAGCTCTTGCCTCTCATTTCCAGCCATTTAATTCAATGTTTAAGCATTATCTTTTATAAATGAGAAATCTGAATTTAGATACACATTGCATAATGATAATGATGATATATAGTTTTTAGTATTTACAATTTTAATAATTTATTTTTAGCATGGTAATAGTCAGTAGTAACATACTTCAGTATGATTTACAAATTGAAATGTAAAATTTGATGAATTCCATAATAATTATTTTAGTTTTTAGTTTTACATTTTAGTATTTTACATGGTAATAGTTATTGTTAGGATTTATCATTTCTATATTTTAAATTAATTTGTATGACTTTGGCATCCCCCCGTTTCCCCAAAATTTTCCTAAAATTTGGGGTGGCTTCCACACACCCCCCTTTTGCGTTTCCCCGCTCCCGCGCTCCCTCGTCCCGGAAACTCCGCGGAACATTGGAAAAAGGTCCTCCATGCCATAAGTCAAGAAGTCAGTCGGGTTGAAAACTAAAATGGAAGGTAATGGATGGGTGGAGATAGTGAATGATGAAGCCAACACTAGCAAGCCAAAACAATGGTGGGAATGACTACCTCTATTCTCCCTAAGGAGGGTAAAACCAATGAGTATAGATCAAGAACTTCCAAGTCTAAGTAGGGACATCAATACATAATACAAAATACATCCAAGTCCATATAATTATGACCGCCAGATCATGACACCACATGTTAATACATGTCAAAAAATGAGTATAAGAGCAATGATAACCATAACACAATATAAAAAGCTGAGTCATAATCATGCAATAATCCATCTGAAACATCATTTGTCCAATGAGAAAGCACTGATATAAAACTAGGCATCAATAACTGCTCTGTAATGACTAAACGGCTACATCGGTCCTCAGATCTGAGTGTCCTGAGACTCAGTCTTGACATGGGAGAGTATGATAGTCCACAAATAAAGTAATGATCCGACAAAATTGCTCATCTCAACATCTCATCTGAAAGAGATCTGATTGAAAAATGTACTATATCTGAAAAATAGAATATGGTAGCCCGGCTACTATATATGTGATAACAGTAACTAACTACATTTTTATTATTATTGTTGTACTTGTCAAGGAGTTGATTGGACAAAAAATTGTATTTTATTGTAAGAGAGATCTAGTTCATTTTTATATAAAGGAATTTTCTCTCCTTTTCATTTTGTAATTGGCAAGTGAGGAATAATTTAGGTTGAAATATCTTGTTTTCAATTGAAATATAAAGTCCCAAGTCTTACATTAGGAGTAAATAAATGTGAGGAGGTTTCTCCCACTTGATTTACAGTGCTATTTATCTATGCCTCATTTCCTTACATTTAATAAATTAATTGTTGATATGCAGAAATAAATCAACAATAATTTAGCACTTTGGTATTTTCATTGAAGAGTTGCACCTTCAAGGGCCATAAAAAAATTATTTCAATATAAATTTCCAGCAAACACTCTAAGGGTTAATGTAACAAATCAGTCCATCCCTTCATCATTAGATGTTGGAGGAGCAAAACCAGTCTTTCATCCCCTAGAAACCTTCATTAAAGTAGCCATAAAGTGATAAACTAAGTCCTTCATTTAGTATAGCACCTTATGACTTCATTGGCCCCATTTCCAAAAAAACTAACATCCTAGAGTGCAAGGACTCAAAGGATACTAGCTGAGTGCAACTATGGAAATAACATAGCTGTCACCCACACCTACTTGTTAAGTTTTTAATGGTTATCTCAGATCTTATAACATTTAGCATCATAATAGCATAACCATAAGCCAAAAGATTACTGAAAGATAGACAAGCACAACCACACAAAAGAACACAAAGATTTATCTTGGGAAACCCTCATGGAGAAGAAAACCTAGCAAAAACTTCCTCTATATAAGATGTATAAAAGACAAACCCAAAACTGGATGTTCTCCTCCTTTTGTTTTGTCTCTCTCTCTCTCCTATGCACTACACAAGTGAGTGAATGTCTGTGTTCAAATAAGAACCACAGCTCCTCTATTTGTACTAATTGTCAATTGACTTTTTGCACTTGACAAGTCAGCCCCAATAAACTGTTTGGGCCGACTTCACCTAAGAATACTCAAAGACAATATATTATATTATTTATTAGGGTACTAAAGACCCGACACAAGTGGAGGCTTTACCTCATGACTCTATGATGACCAAATACAATAGTAACACCCCATCGGAGAAAAAATAACATCTCCCTTGGGTCAAATCAGTAAAATACATTTACAATATCCTTTGAAGTTACAATATTTCAACACTCCCCCTTAACGAGAAGGTTATTCTACTGACATCATCACAGACTATAGGTAAACAAAGAGACAGTTACAACTGTACATCGAGGTAATACATCTATACGTCAAAGGAAGTTTTCCACAATCAGTAACTTGGAACAGTTACTCTTTATCTTCTGCATCACATGATCACTTGATCCTTTTGCAGCAACACTTCGATCTTTCGATGCTTCGTAGCAACACTTTGATCTTCTGATCCTTTGCAATAGTATTTCGATCTTCTTATCCTTTGCAGTAGCACTTCGATCTTCTTGATCCTTTGCAACAACACTTTAATCTTCTGCAGCAGCCTTCGGAGCTTCTTGATCCCTTGTAGCAGCACTTCGATCCTTTCGATCCTTTTGCAGCAACACTTCGATCCTTTCGATCATCATCATCAACAAGACTTTGATCTTTCGATCATCATCATCATCATAAGAAATACTTTGAGAAACATCATCAGCAATACTTTGATCTTTCGATCATCATCATCATCAGCAGTAGCAGTACTTTGAGCAACATCATCAGCAATACTTTGATCTTTTGATCATTATCATCATCAGCAGCAATACTTTGAGCAACATCATCAACAATACTTTGATCTTTCAATCATCATCATCATCAGCAGCAATACTTTGAGCAGCATCATCAGTAATACTTTGATCTTTCGATCAGCAACAACCTGCAATCCACAATACGAAGACAAAAGTCTACGGATCACTTTAGGACTTAAGTCCAGGGATGATACAATCCTACCACATTCTCGAAGACCGAATTCTCTGGATACTATTACGGGATAATCACTCCCTATCACTTTAGGACTCAGGTCCAAGGATGATGCAATCCTACCACATTCTCAAAGACCGAAGTCTCCGGATACTATTACGGGATAATCACTCCCTATTGCTTTAGGACTTAGGTCCAAGGATGATGCAATCCTACCACATTCTTGTTGACCGAAGTCTCCGGATACTATTACGGGATAATCACTCCCTATCACTTTAGGACTTAGGTCCAAGGATGATGCAATCCTACCACATTCTCGAAGACCGAAGTCTTTGGATGCTATTACGGGATAATCACTCCCTATCACTTTAGGACTTGGGTCCAAGGATGATGCAATCCTACCACATTCTCGAAGACCGAAGTCTCCGGATGCTATTATGGGATAATCAATCCCTATCACTTTAGGACTTAGGTCCAAGGATGATGCAATCCTACCACATTCTCAAAGACCAAAGTCTTTGGATACCATTACGGGATAATCACTCCCTATCACTTTAGGACTTAGGTCCAAGGATGATGCAATCCTACCACATTCTCGAAGACCGAAGTCTCCGGATACGATTACGAGATAATCACTCCCTATCACTTTAGGAATTATGTCCGAGGATGATGCAATCATGCTTCTTTCTCGAAGACATAAGTCTACGGATCACTTTAGGACAAGTGTTCAGGGATGATACAATCCCACTTGTTTCTCGGAGACAGAAGTCTATGGATCACTTTAGGGCAAGTGTCCAGGGATGATACAATCCCACTGAAACATCATTGCTCCCCCTTTCAGGGAAGGTCTTTTCGAAATACACCAAGCTTGTCACAGAATCTTGGTCACCACATCAGCAACTTGCTCATCGGTACTCACATACTGGAGTTTTATGTCTCCCTTCGGTACCATATTTCGCATGATTCTTTGTCATCTCTATGCAACTCTGGTTGTCACAAAGAAACACTATGGTATTCATGTCAAATGGTCTTGACATCATCTTTCCGAAGCCATATGGCTTCCCAAATAGCGGAGCAAGTTGCAATGTACTCTGCTTCAATTGTACTGAGAGCAACAATGGACTAAACCATGAGATCATGGCAGATCCCAGAAAATAACATCCACCTGAGGTGCTCTTTCTGTCTGCGGCACTTCCTGCCCAAGCTGAATCCGTATATCCATATAATCTGTAGTCATGATCTCTACCATAGTAAAGTCCCAAGTCTGTCATACCTTTTAGGTACCTCATCACATGCTTTGCAACTATCAGGTTAACACATCTAGGGTTACCTAGATACTGACTCAAGGTGTTCACAGGAAAGCATATATCTGACCTTGTGTTCATCAGATACATCAACGACTCAAAAATCTGTCTGTACTAAGTCATATACATTAACTCTGATGTCTCATCAGATAACAGCTTCATGTTGGTATCCATGGGTGTGGCCATGGCTTTACAATCCAACATATCAAATCTTCTTTACAGCATACTTTCCTTGGTTCGAAAAGATTCCTTCTGAGCTCTTCCACACTTCCACTTTGAGGAAATAAAGCACCAATCCAAAATCTTTTCATCTTGAATTCTTCAGCTAGCTTCTTCTTGCAATCTGTGATCTATTTCTCATTTCTAGTCAGAATTAGATCATCCACATACAACAATAGTATGTCAGGTTCATAATCCATAACCTTAAGGTAAAGGTTAGTGTTATCACATATATAGTAGCTAGGCTACCATATTCTATTTTTCAGATATAGTACATTTTTCAACCAGATCTCTTACATATGAGATGTTGAGATGAGCATTTTGGACGGATCATTATTTTGTTAGTGGACTATTATACTCTCCCATGTCAGGACTGTTAGACACTGAGAGGGGGGGTGAATCAATGTAAAGCCAATTTTAAAACTTTTCTTAGCTTGTCACAATTAACTACCAATTCATCATTCTGCCAATCTCATAATCATTTCATAAACATCTTTCACTTCATCATTCACATAGCATAAGCATTTGAATCATCAAGAACCATAACACAAAAGAACACAACACCATATAATTTTGTAATCTTTTTGTATTAGTTTTGGACCGGCTACAACCGTGAGGTAAAATCAGCACCTACTGATACAAAGAGCACCTACTCTTCATCCAGGACCCTACCTAGTTTTCTTAGACCCTTCTAAGAAGGGTTTGAGGTATCCTAACCTCAAAAGCAAGACAAGCTTGCTTTTACAATTAAAGCTCACTGTCACATCAACATCACCTGTCTCTTCAATCTGTTCTGCTGCTGCTCATCCTTTTCTTTGATCATCATTCTTCATGTGTAAACATGGACAGCTACTGTCATCAACATTGCTCATCTAGTCATCAATCACCAAGGTCTGCTCATCTCTGCTGTTGCTGGTCAACTACTCATCAGTCTACTCATCAGTACCGCTACTCATGAATCTCTGGTCAATCTCTGCTCATTAACCTCTGCTCAAGAAGCCTCATCAATCCACATGTCAAGTCTGTTGTTGTCATGCCAATTGTCATCTCATCATCATGTCTTTTGCTGTAGATGTATCACTGCTATATAATCACCATTGTCTGGTTCACTTGGTTGTTGGTCATGTCTTCTGCTGCAAGTTCATCCCATATTGAATCAGTCAAGCATAAACTGTCAAACCACTTTTCAAGCAGCAGTCAATCTTTTTCAAGTCGCTCTTCATATGCATAGGACTGTCATTCTCCTACACTCACGTATGTCACTCAACTTTGTTGCATCATCAACAAGTTAGGGCTGTCAATACTAGGGCTGTCATCATCATTCACTTGGACTTCAAAGACCCAGGGTGCCATCATCCAAATACGTCATCAACAGCTTCTAGGGCTGTCATCATTACTTAGGACTGTCATCAGCCTAAACTGTGCATCATTCTTGCACATAACCAATGCTCATTCCCACAGTACATTACCACTACTCATTAACAAAAACCAATTTAAGTCAACAGCTGCTCCATCATCATATCCACAGCAAACCCTTCCATATCACAGTCATATCATCTTCATGTCAAGCTGCTCATCATCAGGATCATATCACTTTGTCATCAACTCAACTTATTCACTGCACATGTCAATATATTATTACACATTACCATTGTCTTGGTCATCATGTCAAATCACAGCCATATCAGATCTTACATTGCAAGTATGTCATTGTTATTCAAATTGCTCTGTTGCTCAAGGATCTTGCTACAAAAAGCCAACAAATAATCTCAGCAAAGTCTCCTAAGTTCTTCCCTCAGCACAGATCTGAGTATTGAGCATTAGGGCTGCTTGTACTGTCTCAAATACTGTCAATCTCTTCTCTGTCATTTAATTTGTTTATACGCAAACGAGTGCTCCTGTGTCTTTACCTCAGAACTTACATTTCAGTCTGCTCATATCCACTGTAAATAAGTCTCACAGCTCTTACATCAAAACTTTTACTGCAGCTGCCTCAGAGATGATACCCAAAGAAGAAAAAAAGGGACTTCATTCAGATTTCAGCTGCCTCCAGCTTTCTTCAACGGTCATGAACCAGCTCAAAAACATTATAGTCACATTTCAGTCCTTAAGAAGAAAGCAGCATAAAGATTTAAAAAAAAATTCATTCACAACTATCAGTCTGCTCATCTTCCATCTGCGGCTCCTGTTCTCTGTCACATACCCGAATTTCAGAGATGATAGAACACACACTGCTGCGGCTGCCTAAAAAAAATTATACCCCACAAAAATCAGAGCTAACTTCACCACATTTTTTTTTCACACCATAAGAAGGGAGATGAGCTGCCTCAGTGGACTGTTATATATCCAAAAAAAAATATCAGACGACAAATTTCAGAGCTAATAACCAGCTGCTATCTCCTCCACTGAAATTCCTTCAGACCACTGCTGCACCCGAATTTTCCTCAGTCCAAATTGCCTCAGTTCAGCAAGCTTCTATCATTGCCATCGTTGGATCTTTGCTGCTCAAATGCTGGTAAACACTAACCCCAAGCAAGCCCAAAGTTGGGCTGCCAAAAAGAAAACACAGAATTTCTCCTAAAAAAAAATTCTGGTCTGCTCCTTCTACGGCTGCCTCAGAGACCCGAAAATCTCAGAGCTATGTTAACCCACGAAATTCCTTCACCGTTTTGTGTAAATACCTCATGTATATATATAAAATTGTGGAAAAAAAAAAGTCATCTTAGCTGGCCGACCTGCTATTTGTATGACTTTTTAATTAATTATTTAGATTTTAGATTTAAGGAATTAAGTTATTAACCCCTTTCAACAGGTTGGCCGACCTTGTTATGTTTTCATTTTATTTGTGTAATGAGTTTGCCATACATCATTTAAACGCATTAGGCTTCCAAGGGTTGGGTATGTCATGTCCTCCTTTAATTACCATTCATCAAGGTTTTCAAGTGTATATTCTTCTTCAACAATTTTGTGGTCTTCTGTACATGTATAATGTGTGAAGACATCACCATCATAGTGGCAACAAGAACCATCAAACTACCAATCAAGAATATATCAGGGACTTCAATAAGAACTCCACCATTATGCAATAATAATTATCAAGACCTCATGCTCCAAGTTACCACAAGTGATGGTAATCAATCTTGTGAGCTTTATAACCTTATCAAACCACTCTACTCACAAATGACCACATATCATCTAGTTATAGCATTTATGAGTGCTACACCATCATACCACCTTGGAAGTGGGTGCAAGGTCTTCCTTATGCACTAGGACCGTCCCCAAGGGTTCCATGACCCCAAATGACCACATCATCTTCATTTCTTCAAGACCATTAAACCATCTAATGTGTGTGGGTCCAAAAGCTTCTTCAAGGCCTTCTTGGTCTTCTTCAACCACCTCAACCACCTCCAGGGGTCAAGATATCACCTGTGGGGTAGATGGGCCTTCTTATGGGATACCATGACAACAACAAAGCATGAATGACCACAGAATGGGTCATTAATGCTTCTCTAACCCATCTACGGCTTCTCCATCGTTTACCAAGGCTTCAGGACCATCTCCAGGGTCTTCAATGTCATTAGCAGGGTCTTCAACATCTTCAACAAGGTGGTGGCATCAAGATCCAGTCTTGTGGGTACAGGGACCTTGTCAACTGGGTACAAGGTGCTTCAAGGCACAAACCCACTCTGTAAGGAGTCTAGGCACTACAGGTGGGACTTGGTGGCATCAATGACATCCTGTGGGGCCACTGCAAGTCCATGTTGGCATCAATAACAATTTCATAAACAAGGACTGAATCTCAAAGTACTTAGATTTGAGGACGGATATAGCCATTTAGTCATTTGCAGAGCAATTAGTGATGCCCAGATTGGTTCTAGTGTTTTCTCATTGGACAGATGATGGTTCAGATGGATTATTTGCATGATTATGACTCGGCATTTATTTTATTGTGTTATGGTTATCATTGCTCTTCTACTCATCTTTGTGACATATACTAGCAATTAGTGTCATGATCTGGCGGTCATAAATATATGGACTTGGATGTATTTGTATTGATATCCCTATTTAGACTTGGAAGTTCCTGATCGATACTCATTAGTGTTACCCTCCTTAGGAAGAATAGAGGTAGTCATTCCCACCATTTCTTTGGCTTGATAGTGTTGACTTCATCTTTCAATGTCTCCACCCATCCATTACCTTCCAGTTTTTGTTTTAACCCGCTAGACCCTTTGTTGGACAAACCTCCTTGTTTATATTGTGTCTCGGCTCTGAGTTGGTGACAAAACTTTCCTTCAGTGAGTTGGATTGTATGCCTAAATCATTTTGGTCGGTTGTCCCGATGTTTGGCACTGTGGAGAACTCCTCCTAGTCAATTGAGATGATGTTGGCTAAAACTGAAAGCTCATGTACTACTTGTATTGGAAATATTTATGCGCCCATGGAAAATGTAAATTCTAAAATGTGTTTTTTAAGATATGTGAGCAAAGGGCAAGAGCAATGAAATGCTAAAATTCTCCATGAAGGGTATAAGAAAAGGTCCCAAAAGCAATGGTTAAATATATGCTATATCCAAATATTGCTGACCTTATAAATTTGAATATATCCTGGATGAAAGCTGCAGTTAGCTATGCTTTTAAGCACTGGTGAAGCCCCCAAAAGGTCATATAGGCCAAAAAGGCCATGAAAATAAAGTTGATGGTCCTAATGAACCTGGATCAAACTTGATGTAGACATGATGCCTAAGTTGAATAAGCACTCTCTGAACAACTCAACCATTTGTGAGGCACTGCCATTCCCTGTGTTGTTGTTTGTCCGGCATGTGGTTATAGTGAGTATTCCCTTTCCATATCCAAAGTGTCATGATGTTAAGTTGGTAGTCATTGTTTACCCTAGCCTTGTCAATTTCATCCTTCACCTTTCACTAGCAAATTGAATACAACTATGAAGTGAGTATAGTCCTGAAAGTCTGGTCTGAGTAATAATAAATAGAACCCTATATATGTATTTGGTTGATGTACCACCAGTGAGGTGACTACTACTTGTTATGAATGTTACTTAAATAATTTGTAGAGCATGTCTTAGCCTTGTAACACTTGCAGCATATGGATGATAGCCTGAGTTATATTGTTGGTATTTGGTCATTTACAGGTGATTCTATTGTCTATTGGATATTGTTGATGATCAGGCAGAGACCTGGAAAGGGTATGAGTATGCACCCTAGATGGATTTGGACTCTCTAAGGCTAGTGAGATAGCTTATTTTCAATTCTGGGCACTTGCAGAGACGATCAAGCTCATTTTACCATTTGGATGCAGTTTTGCTTCACTGGATGATGTGTCTGAGCAGGGATATGTTTTTATTGGATCTCCTAGGGCGCTGTATGGGGCATAGGGGGTGCAGCGACTTGATTGTACCATAGTACCCCCATCCTAGAGAGCTTAGTGGGATCAATTTGAAAATGCAGGCACCCTAGGAGGCTGTTTTGGTAGGTTCACGTTTCCCGAGGCAAATTAAAAAATGATTAAATGGCTATTAAAGAAATCGATTTGGGCTACTGAGGCAAGGAAATGACACGGGATGAGTTATGATGATGAGTGTGATGTCCTCCGCACCTTCTCCAGCAATTGCAGCACCTGATTGGGCCCACACCTATTTTTCGGGCATTTTTATATTATTTTCTAGAGCTTTTGGGAGGCTCACGATTTCCTCAAGGAGGCACAAAGACAAAAAATTAGAAAGATTATATTATTTTATTGTGCCATGGGGAACCCAGAGGAAGTTAGTTAACACTCCATGGACCCACCATGTGCTTCATTTATTTCTTGTTGAGTGGGGTACCCTCTTTATGGGTGATCTAGTCCACTTTGGTACTTTATGGTTATATTGATCCATGTATTGTATGTTGAGCTCATCTCAACCATTGATTAGAACATTTATATCTTTAAATATTAGCCACTCGTTTTGAAAGTGGTTAGGATTTTGGTTCTCTCATTTCTATTTAAAGGAGAGAGCTTCTCATTTGTAAGGGGTGTCTTTGGCTCTTGGATCTCGATAATAGAAAACTTTTATTGTGGATATTTTCTTGGATCTCTTTTGCATCTGATGTTCTTAGATGGTGATTGGAAAGTCTTTTGCTTCCTAGCATTCGGGAAATTGTTATGAGATCTATATTTTTTGGGGATCATTTTCTTGTCTACAGGAGGACGACTTCAGCTTGGGTGTTTTTGCAAGGGGCCCTCGACTCTCTTGGATTGTCTTCATTTTTTATTAGGGGGTTTTCATTAGTGTCATTGTGATCTATGATTTTCTCTTGCTATTTTCTGTAGCATTTAGCTTTTTCCTCATGTGGTAACAAATCTGATATGGTTGATGTTTGTTGTACAGGAGAGAGGGCGCATTGACTTCCTCGGGAAAACATTGGACATAGAACTCACTTCAAGCTTCTCAAATTGATCGAGATGGCAAGGATCATCATCATCAAGGCATCTACAAGGTTTTCCAAGTAAGATCTATAGGTTGGTTCTTTTCTTGCATGATCTCAATCCATTGTACTTGCTTTTCTTCAATTTACTGAAAAATTCCAAAATATTTAAAAAATCAAAAAAATACTTAATCAAGGAATCGTTCAATCTTTGGACAAAACACTGCTCGATTTTGTAGATCGGGCATCCCTCTCACCATTTCATCTTCAACGATGTCCAAAAGATTGCTGGTTTGGCCTACATTTGAAAAACTGACTGTTAAAACCCCAGCACCCCTGACTGAAATTTTGACCTTTTCCAAATTTGACTTTTTCTAGAAAATAACCACTTGGGTTCATAGATCGCGTCTCCCTCACTCCAGAACACCCCCAACACTGAGCTAGTTGCTGCCAAGTGGCCCTAGATCTGAGAAACTGACTTTCAGCACCCTAGCACTCCTAGTCATTTTCTAACTTTTTCGGATTTGATTTTTTCTGCATTTTTCCAACTTAGGTTTGTAGATCAGGTCATCCACATCTCATTTTTCCTCCAACGTTGAGTTGAGGCCTCCCAGATTGTTCTATATCTGAGGATCTGTCCCTCCAAACCCTAGCGCTAGCCCTCCTTCTGCTCATTTCCCCTGCAATTTGAATTTTCTAGGCCAAACACTTTTCTGGGTCCATAGATCAGGGCATATCCCAAGGGGGTTTTCTCTAATGCTGGGCAGATACTGACTCCATTGCCCAAGGCCCAACAGGCACTTTGATTTTGTCACATTTCTCACTGAGTCTATCCTTGGGTACTAGATAGTCCCAACTCTGCCCCTGTTTACCCTGCATCGGTTACATTTCCCAAGGCAGCGGTTATCTCCATCAGTTGCTAGTACCCCAAACCTAGATCTAGTATTTCCACCCATAGGTCATCTTGGTTCCACTTGGGATCAACCTTCATATAACCGAAACCTATATCCAAAGCCCTGGTCCACTTAATAACATCTTCCATAGATCTAGAGTCTCCAATTACCTTACACCTTACGTACTTCAAGCTTACTTGATCTGATCTGGTTTCTAGGTCTGATCTCTCCCATCGGGAGTAGATCTAGGTCTCCCTCGTTGTTGTCTTGGACTTAGATAACATAAAGCGAAGACTGCCTTGATTGGCATGACAACCATCCATTTGGGAGTCTAGGCAGTCTTGGTTCCACCTTCTTAGTTGCTTTCCCCTCTACCATCCATTTTGGATAAACCTCACACAAGAAACTACAAGGTTGGTGATAACAGTTAGGATCAACTTTACTCTTGGTAAAGTCCATGCTTGCCAAGAAGCTATCTATTCTTTTATACCAAGCTCTAGGAGCTTGCTTCAGTCCATACAGAGTCCTTTTCGACTTACATACATGAGTCACTCTGTTTTCGAATTCAAATCCTTGTGGCTATTCGATGTAAACCTCTTCCTCAATCACAACATTAAGAAAGGCTTGTAGTTACATCCATCTGGTGTACATCATGGAAGCAAGTGCCATGATAGTTCTAATGGAAGTGTACCTTGCTTCCTAGAGCAAGTGTCTCTTCATAATCAATTTCCACTCTCTGAGAGAATCCTCTAGCCACAAATCTTGCCATACTTCTATCAGCCGCATATTTTATCTTGCAAATCCATTTGGAAGATACCACACTCTTGCTTTCTGGTTTGGGTACTATATCTGAAACATCATTCTGGTATTCTTCCATCATTGCATCTATCATGAGTTCATTCTGTCAAGTCATCGACATATCCTAGTCTTTTGCATTCAACCTTGAAGGTTGGAACCCACTTTACTCTTGGTAAAGTCTCAATCCATCAAGAAGTTGCCCATCATGTCGAACTTAGAGATCTTCTATAGTCACTCCCCCTGAAGGAGAGCATCATCTTCCCTTTGCATTCTATACTGGAGTGACAGGTAGCATTCTCAGCTACTATGTATCCATCTCAGGTTACTAGATACCAAGATCCCTTTATCTTGAACTTTGTCGAAAAGTTCCTCTTGCACCCCTTTGTGAGCTTGTTGTCTTCTATAAGTTTCCGTCTTCAACCTTGTAGCAAAGGTTAAGATATTCATCACTCTAGGTGATCTGTCAAGCTCCTGGATGTGATTTTCTATGGGTTCCTTCTGAGCTCGTACAAAGCATATTCTGTACAGGCGGATCTTTGCTCGATATATACTTTTACTGAAGAAGTGTGTCTGGTCAATAGAGTATGTCATGCCATAGTCTATTCTTTTTGAGACAAACCATAAACCTTGCTTTGTACACTTTATTCTTGTAGATCCATATGGAAGACACTACAGACTTCCCTTCAGGTCTCAGATCCATCTCGTAGACATCATCCCCCATGATCAACTGTTACTCTTTGATCATAGCTTCTTCCATAGCCGAAAAAAGTTAGCATCAATGATGTCACCCAACTGTGTTACACAACTAGAGTATGTCCGAGGCCTCTTACTTTGGTTTGGAAGTCTCGCCATACTTCTCTTCATCTTGAGTTATCTCTCGTACCCAAGGTGGTCTTCAATTTCCGAGGTGGATCTACTGCTTTCTGAAGCTCTTTCTTCCGTCACGATGTCTCTGACCCTGGGAGCTTCAGGTTCATGTTTATTGGAGTGAATCTTGAATTGTCATCACTTGTTCTTCGGAACAAGTCTCGTCTTCCTTTTCTTGTACGTGATTGTACATGACCTTTCCTACAAATCAAATGCACCAGTTTCATGGTTAGAACCATTTCATAGAGCATATGCATAACGACAAATTCTTATGCATCATGCAACTATTTAGCCAATACAACATTCATCCAAATCTCACGGAAACTTTCTAGATGCCTTCCATCTCTACCATGACATCATTGAGATTGTGCACTAATCCAATATGTCAGCAAAGAGGTTTCATTCTAGACAAGTATCAATGGAGAGTTGTATAATACTATGGGCTATTTACCCATCACATGCATATTAGTAGTATACTGTCATTAATGCAAACATTCTATCATGCATAATACACAACATATATAGGAAAGACAATTCAAATACTTATGTTTGTTTGTCGTCATCTCCTTCTGGATCAGCAACTTCTTCTTTGACCAGTGAGATTGCTTCAATCTCATGCTTGCTTGAAAGCTTTTCTGAAATGTTGCTTCTGGTAGACTTAGGGTTTGACAAAGAAAACCTAATTTTTCAATTGAGGTATCTTTCAGATCTGATTGGATAGAAAGATGCACCTCCTCAAGGCGAGCTGAGTGTTGGAATATATTATATTCCTTGGAAGGTAATAATGTCTTTGTATTATGTTGGAAGTTGTCTACAATCTTATGTAAAAGAGTAATACATATAACCCATAGTTATATGGTGGTGTATTTACTTCTGTAGAGTATTTGTCCATGGTATTGTATTAAGAGATGTTATTTTGAAGAATTATATTATCCCACATGCAATATGTGAAAGTAATTCCTCCTCATCTCTTAGTATATAATAGGGTCAAGTGAATCTCTACATATTATGTATTCTTGATGCAGTAGTGGTACTATTGTGACACCGTTGTACATCATCTATATTCTTTGGGGTATTTGTGCTTTGCTCTCTTGTAAGATTGGAGAAACATTCTGGAGATAATAGAAGACTACCTTCCCGTGGATGTAACCCATTAGGGTGAACCACGTATATCGGTGTTTTCACAAGGTTGTAAGTAAAAGTTTCTCTTTCCCTTACTATTTTTCTAACTGTGTTTTTTGCAGATTCAAATCAGTACGGTAAAGTATTTAAGTTTTCTGTTATTCATTTTTTGCATTTAGGTTTTGCTTCTAATCATGTTTATTAAGATATTATTTCTTATTCTTGCTATATATTTGTTTCACATTTCTATATGGAAATATTGGCATCTTTTAAGGAAATGGATCTCTAATATTGTGTCATGATGATAGCTATAAACTATCTAATGCTTAATATTTTTTAAATATACTTAATAATTTATTTGTTCTTTTCTTTGTTTTGTTTATAAAAACAATTTTATAAGAACAATCTCATATGTGTTATCTAGTGATCATTATTCACTTTATTTATATGTTATTGCTGACATTTGTGTAAAAGCAATTTCATTCTTTTATAAGTTATATCTTTATGATCATTATATGCTCTTGCTAATTAAATTTTTAAGTAAAATCATTTTTTTAATTTATGTGATAACATATTTTTTGGCTTGTCATAAGTTATTTAATTGGGATATAGTTTCTTTTTCATGTATTGCAGAGATTGTATCTAGTTCCTGTGCTATTTGTCTCTAACATTCCAATATGGAAGCATTGACATTTTTAGGGCATTTCATCTTTTGCATATTTACATAGTGTTAACAAGAAATGAACCCATGATTAAGACCATTAGTGACTTGTCATTTCATAATTTTTTATAAGTGATATCATGACTTGATCATAATTTGCTATATGTTGATCATTTTAAACATTTTGATTTATCTATATCTCATGTCATGTTTATTTCGATCATCTTTTACTCAATATTTATATGGCTTTGAGCAATCTTTAAATCTTGAACTATTTATCATGAGCACCTTGTTTTAGTTGCAATGAGATTTCTATTCTTATGATTGCAGAGGTTATCTTGTTCCTACTTGTCTCTAACATTCCTATATGGAAGCATTGACATTTTCAGGGCATTCATCTCTTGCATATTAACCTCATACTAAAAAGAAATGCACCTATGCTTCAGATTAGTTGCTTGATGACTAAATTTTCATATATTTAAGTGAAATCTTTGGCTCACTATTTATATGTTGTGGCTGACACTTAATGTGTAAAAGCAACTTCATTCTCCTTAATGAGCAAGTTAATCTTTTATTTGATCATATTATGTTGCCATTCCTTTATATGATGTTTGCTAACCTTTGGTATATAAGCATTTTCATTTCTGTATGAGCAATTTTGTTTTATGATCTTTATATGCTTTAATCTTGAAAGTTCTTGTGCAGATAAGTTCTTTGTTTAGGCTTTCACCTTATTCCAGAAGTAATGAAGCACCATCTTCTACTGTTAAAGTCATGATGTTCATCTGTATGATATCATTTTCGATGTATAGACCATTGGGGTCTTGTTTCTTCGATGTTTGAGGTCTTCTACAGATATTTATATTGCACCTTGATTGGAAGAATGTCTGCTATCCGCCATCTGGTTTTTTGTACATTGTTGTGGTGTTCTTAGCCACATGTTCTGTTGTATCGGCCGTCAGAAGGTTTCTGTACACTGGTGTGGATGTTATATCAGAGTTCTTCAGCTATCATGTATGGTTGTGATGATTCTTGTAATGATCTCGGCATCTTGCAATTGGATTACGTCACATGTTCTCGACATTTTATTGTTGGGTCTTTCATTGTACAACCTGGTTCGTGTGCACTTTCATGATTCAGTGAGAAGTGGTTGTTCATCCTCAAATTCCATCAATTGAAGTGTTCTTTTTCAGCTTTGGTTCTTCTGGAAGTTGTCATCAAGGGAGAGCAGCAATGACTCCTTCCTTCCTTAATGTTAGTGTGGGCCCTTCTCCCAACCATTATTAAGGGGGAGTATTGGAATATATTATATTCCTTGGAAGGTAATAATGTCTTTGTATTATGTCGGAAGTTGTCTACAATCTTATGTAAAAGAGTAATACATTTAACCCATAGTTATATGGTGGTGTATTTACTTGTGTAGAGTATTTGCCCATGGTATTGTATTAAGAGATGTTATTTTGTAGAATTATATTATCCCACATGCAATATGTAAGAGTAATTCCTTTTCATCTCTTAGTATATAATAGGGTCAAGTGAGTCTCTACATATTATGTATTCTTGATGTAATAGTGGTACTATTGTGACACTGTTGTACATCATCTATATTCTTTGGGGTATTTGTGCTTTGCTCTCTTGTAAGATTGGAGAAGACATTCTGGAGATAATAGAAGACTACCTTCCCGTGGATGTAACCATAGTTTTAAAAATTGGAATTGGTCGAGGGTCAACTCGGAATCGGAATCGGAATCGGTAATGAATCGGTCATAAATCGGCCGATTTGAATTTAATGAATCGGTTTGCTAAAAAATACATCAAATACTTAAATTTTAAAGGAAAACAACATTTTCAAGATTATAATCCATGATTCCAAGGCATTGAAGACAAATTAACCAAAATCTACTCATGTATATACCATATAAGAGTCAATATATCAAAATAATACAAAGTGCACTGTAATCTGAAGTCAAACCATATGCTTTACATTGTGTACCATAGTCTTTGAGAGAGGAATTTTTTATTATTATCTAATAGGCACTTACCTATGGTTTATCTGGTATATTATTGAATTACCTTTGATTGTCAAATGTCAAGATAATGGAAAGTTTAGCTGGATTGGGGAGGAGACATGGCATAAAATGCATGCCTACATTTTCTTCCCATATTGGTAAGAGCTTTGAGGGACTAAAGCTCAATGCTGTCCATTCATAGACATCTAATGGAAGGGTGGAGTCATATGTCAAATTGGAACAATATAAATTTTGGTATGAGTTGAATAAAATAAATTGTGTGTATTGAAAAAGCATTGTGGAATAAATCTCGAATCACACCATAAAGTTTAAACTTAAAACACAGTAAGATAACTCCATACATTAACTCAAGTCTCAAACACAGTAAGCTAAAGCAGTCTGTTTGGAAACTAAGTGCTTGGAGTAATAACTAAGTTTGTTCTATGTTGGCTCAGAGACTGTTAACTACTAGTAATGCTGATTGTTTTAAACTGGAATTTTGATACTGTTGTTTACCTTTTGACAATCAGCGGTTGGTGTAACTTAGTGACCATAATTATTTCTTGTGGAAATGGCTGCTTACAGCCTTACATCATTTGATTTATGCTCGTGCTGTTAAACCTTAAGGCTTAAAGTGTCGGTTATGTCACTGTCCAATGCAAGCCTGAATGTTGTGATATAGTGCAAAGTTCAAACTAGAAGACTGTGGTAATGGCAAATGCTTTATTGCTTGAAGGGGGAACTTTCATGTTGATAATATTAAATAATTGGAGGTTAGTTGCTATTGGCTACCATTGATCTAATGTCTAGGTCCTAAGTTTGTAAAACATAAAATAATAAAAACCATGTAATACTAAATAGTAGACTGTAATACTCACTTGTTAGTGCTAGACTATAGTACTGGAAGTTGGAACTCCACAGGTGACAGTCCACGACTCCACAGTGCACACCTCGACCGGTAGTCAAACCCCGTCCAGACTCCAACTCCTTGCTCCACGGTTTCAGACTTTCAAGTTTCAACCTTAAAACAAGACAAAGGTAATGATATCGACCGGTAGTCTTATTTTGTAGTTGTGTTGGGTAGTTAGGTTAGGGAATGGCATGGGTTAGGACTTAGGGTAGGGAATAGGTTAGTTAAATTTTTAAAATTTAAAAAATAAAATAAACAAAGTTAAAAATGAAAAAAAATTGGCATTTTCCAAACCGGACCGGTCAGGCTCGAAACCGGCTGGTTGGACCGGTTAGTTACCGAACCGGACCGGTTTGGTACCAAACCGGCCGGTTCGGTAACTAATCGATCCCCGATCCGGTTAACCAACCGGTTTGACCCGGTTTGGTTCCGAACCAGTGAACCGGCCGGTTCCGATTCCGGTTTGGACGATTTTTAAAACTATGGATGTAACCCATTAGGGTGAACCATGTATATCGGTATTCTCTTGTCCTTTTCTTTTCCTGTTCTTATCTTTTATTATATGTTGTTGGTTTCTTAGATAGGTTAACTAGTTTACCTTGACTCTACTATTCTAACACTGAGCAGTATACTCATTTTCCCAAAACTGTGATCAGAACTGCAAAATATCTGATGCCCTAGTTTTTTTCAGTTTCTTCTACAGAAATGCCTGATGTTGTTTCTGTGATATATCAGAAACTACTGCTCCTCTGTGTCTGAAACTTTGCACTGAGGTAGCCTTGTCTGTCCTCTTCCCAACACTATAGGTTAGAGCAAAATTGGTTTCACCAATTGGGACTTAAGCGCATTTTCTCAAGGTGACTTATTTCAGGACTGTTCAGAAGAGCAAACTTGTATAGACTGCCACATGTCACTGTTTCACCTTCAGGATCTGAAATTTTTACCACAGAAAGTATAGTCTATGCCCTTTCTGGAACATCTTGTGAAATTTCATTTGGACCTTCATAGCCCGAGATATAGCAATTCTCCCTACGTTAGATGTTTAAGGCTGAATCCTAGGAGAGGCTAGAACCCTAACTTGGAGGAATCATATCTCCTAGAATATAGTGAATTTGAGGCTAAACATTTTACACAGGGTACATAAGAAATTTATCTTTGACCTGTGAAAGTTTCGGCTCCTGAGCCTTCTTCAATATCGATATATAGCGAATCTACCAAAACTACTAGTTTTAGTATTTTAGGGTTTTCAAGCATGAAACCCTAATCTTCAATAGCTGTAGTTGTAGCACTGTTTCGACTGCACAATGTCTTCTTTCAGGGTGGCTCTAAAACCATGTTAAGTTTTTAATGGTTATCTCAGATCTTATAACATTTAGCATCATAATAGCATAACCATAAGCCAAAAGATCACTGAAAGATAGACAAGCACAACCACACAAAAGAACACAAAGATTTATCCTAGGAAACCTTCATGGAGAAAAAAACCCAGCAAAAACTTCCTCTGTATAAGATATATAAAAGACAAACCCAAAACGGGGTGTTCTCCTCCTTCTGTTTTGTCTCTCTCTCTCTCCTATGCGCTATACAAGTGAGTGAGTGTCTGTGTTCAAATAAGAACCACAGCTCCTCTATTTATACTAATTGTCAATTGACTTTTTGCACTAGACAAGTTGGCCCCAATAAACTGTTTGGGCCGACTTCACCTAGGAATACTAAAAAAAATATATATTATATTATTTATTAGGGTACTAAAGACCCAACACAAGTGGAGGCTTTACCTCATGCCTCTGTGATGACCAAATACAATAGTAACACCCCATCGGAGGAATAATAACATCTCCATTGGGTTACATCAGTAAAATACATTTAGAATATCCTTTGAAGTTACAATATTTCAACACTACTTCCCTTTTCTTTAAGTAGGTTGTGTTGCCAACTTTTTTGTACCATAGTTGGATTAGCTAAGGAGCCACCAGTTGACAAACATGATAAATGTTTAATTCTAGTGTATTAGATGATCCGCCTTTGAGTCTAGTCAATTTTGGCTAGTCAGTTTTTGTTTTGATTAATTATGACCATGGCCCCGCGGGGTTTGTAATAAAATGTGCTAGTAGGGTATTTTTGAGTGCTTCGGTCTCCTAAGACATAGAATTTCAACTAAGGTATTCCAGGGAGTTTTTTTCCCTTGACAATTATGCTTTGCCTATAGCCGAGTATAATTGACAAGGTTTTCTCCCGCTTCCTCCAAAGCTGGAATGCCCGATTTTGAATTCTGGGCCTTGGGGGGTTATTAGAGCCCAACTAAGTATATATAAACCTACTAGACATTGTTAGAATAGAGCATGGTCATGTCCTAAGTCACAAGGACCCTTAGAAAAAGAAAAAAAAATTGAAAATTTTTTACCGGACGCATCAAATATTTTAATTTTTAATTATGTTTTAATTTTTTTAATTTTCCCAAGTTTTTAATTAAATTTTTCCATAATTTAAATGGAAAAATTCAATTTATAATAAGTTAGTCATCTGGAACCCGAATTCAGTGATTGAAGGCTCTAACCTTAAGCCAAAAATCATTCTTGTTCAGCCAGCCAGCCAGATCCAACTTTCAGATCATCATTCGGCCACATAACGCATAATTTCTCAAAAAAGTCAATTTTGGGGAAATTATTGATTAAATAATTAAAATGATTATTTTGGAGAAAATCCAAATCTCTCCAAATTAGTCAAAATTCAGCGAAAAGAAATGCAGAATGACATGACATCGGGCATTAATGATGATTGGAGTTAATAGAACTCGGCTTTAGTGAGCATTCAGTGAGCATTGAGTTATCATTCACTTGGCAAAATCGCCTCCTTCGGTGATGACCACGTTTGGGTGATGTGGGGACTATCTATTGGTTCGTTGATTCATTCGAGGTTGAATTGGGTCTTGCACTGATGAACTCTAGGTATTGGCTCCTCCATACCTAGCAGGTGCCTCTTCCTTCAAGCTCACACCCCTCTTCCTCAAGGAGGCCTCTTCACACGTGTGGCTTCATCCGGTGGTGGTTTTCAATGCTTAGGGTTGGAGTGGGGGCGCCTTGCCTAGGTGGAGGCCTCCCCTCACTCTTTACTCTTCATCTTCAGGTCTGGGCTCTCAGTTATGTGCCAAGCCGATTAGGTCAAGGTTTTTGGTTTTAGGGTTTTGGGTCTTCTTTTATTGTATAAATAAAGGCTCCTTTAGCTCTATTCGGATGGAACTTTTGTGCTGGAGTTACTTTGCAACAATTGTATTAAGCTTTGCTTACATTTGATTAATAAGATTTTCGACTTTGGAGGTCCATCTCTCTTTGCATGTGGTGAATGATTCATGGTTGAGGTGATACTGCTTTTAACCCATTACTCCTTTTTACTTGAATGAGATCAGTTATGTGTTAAGCTCAAGAGGGCCACTGTTGCCACAGTAGAGTAATTGTTTGTAGTTTCAAATCAGTTATTTATGCAAAGTAGGTTCTAATCTTGATGAATATGAGTAGTTAGTTATACGTAATATTGATCTCGATTGAACTATCTTAGCATACTTTTCATATATATGATCTCACTTGTATCTGAGTTTTGGTATTAGCAGGGTTCACAGGTTGAAGAAGGGTGCGAATTCAACTACATCTAGCCCAAGCTTCAAGCAACCGGTCATTTAACATTTTGTGATTGCAGGGCTTACAAGGATCGTTCTCTTCTTATTCGAAAGAAAGTCGAAGTCTTCCTCCATCTCTTGTGTTCCATCCACAAGAAACTTCTTTCTCTACCCTTATTCTTTAAATTTTGCACTTGCTCATGAAATAGATCCAAGTTTCAATATTCATTATTCAAATCTGTTTTTAGGGCTTTTGCTAGATCTAGTTTCCTTCATTAGATCTAGGGAAAAATTTATGCTTTACATGTGAATGTTCAAAAAAAATTCTAAGTATAAAAAATTTTCCAAATTTTTTTTAAATTTTTTTCTTTTGCATTGTCTTTTCTACCATCTTTTAACAATATAAGCTTGCTGATTTTTTACTTCTGTGACAGGTACAGCGGAAATGCTGGCGAAATTCTGAAGAAGCAAGCCCTAAAAAACCATAAATTCCCTCTTCTTCTTTCCCCTTCTACAGATTGCTCCAAAGGCCTTCCAAGAATAAGAAAAGAAGCAAAAAAGGCAGCAAAGGAAAGCATTGTAAACAAATTAATAAAGAGCAAGTGGGATTACGGCTCCCACACCCCTCTTCCCCCATTTGGGGGAAGCTTGTATCGTCTCCTCGTTTTCATGCTTTGTTTCACAATTTGTTAAAAGTAGGATAGAATAGTTTCAATTGTTAGAGTTTTGTTTTTCATTAAAGTTAGATAGTTTATTTCTGAAAGGTTCATTTTGCATAAAATAGAAAAGAGTAAAAAGTTTCCTTATTTATTCACTTAGCTAGTTTTAATTATGTTCATTTTTTTGATATAATATTGCAAAACCCCTAAAAATTACAAAAATCTCTTGAATCTCACCATAAGGTGGATCAAGAGTGCTCTCTATCGGAGAGTTGCTTTTTGTTTTCTTTTGATTTGTTACTTACCTCCATGCTTTCCCGATTAGGGCCTAAAAAACCTGAAAAAGACTCTTGGGTAGTTTAGTTTTTATTTTTCTTTTAATTTTAATCAATTAATTAATTAAGTCTCTTGAATTTGTCATAATCCAAGTCAAGAGCACTCTCTATCGGAGAGCATAGTTAGACTTGCATATCCTTGCATTAGGCATTTAGATTAGCTAAGTCTCTTGAACCTTTGTTATAAGACAAGGTCAAGAGCGCTCTCTGTCGGAGAGTTTTAATCAATCAACTTAATAAAATTTGCAACTCATTCCCCCATAATTAATTAACTTCGTTGTCTCCTTGCTGGAGTATGAACGTCGTTTAGGGCCTCAAAACAGCCCCGGAAGTTTAGGACCCGAAAAACTGTAGAAAAATAACTAGGAAACTGCCATAATGGACAATTGTTTTGAGCCAGTGGAAGAGGCGAGTGGCCACCGATCTCCATCTGGATCAATCCTCCCTCCTTAGGAAGCAATGGTCTCCATTGCGTCGAATCCTGTATCATATCTCGAACTGTGTGTTGAGTTGATCTCCTGGTGCGACATTTGTTGAAGTGAAGAGGCTTCCTTTCTTTGACATCTCGAGAAGGCTGTAATTGTTGTATGGATGATTTGTTTCTGGATTAGCACCTTGAATGCGTGGCCTTGCATCGTAGAGGTACTCGGATAGATGAGGAAACAATGGCTCTGTCTTCTTCTTGTGTCTGATGAGCAAAGACATCCTGTGCAGAGGGTGTGGAGGTCTCTGTGATCTTATGTTCTCCTTCAAACGCAATTGTGAAGAGGAATAATTTTCTAATGTGGGAGCTTATATTCCTACCTTGCGAGACTTTGTTACGTGCAACGGTTTCTGGTATTGGATAGAGTTTTCCTCCCAAAGTAACAATGACACTGCAAGGTCGTGGCTCATATATAGCATGACACTTCCACATATATGGTTGTCCTAAAAGAACATCACAGACTTCAAGTGGGGCCACATCACATAGTACCTCATCTTTGAAAGGCTTGATGCCATATGGTAGGAGGCATTGTTAAGTAATGCGAATACCTTGTCCTTGGCTTAGCCAACTGATGCTGTAAGGTTGCGGGTGTGGTGTAGTCGGAAGCTCCAATCTCTTGACGACTTCTGCTGAGATCAGGTTCTTTTGGCTGCCGTTGTTAACAACAAAATGTAGAGGCATCCCCTTCACCCACATCTGCGAGTGGAATAGGCACTCCTCTGCCTCTGACTCTTCAGGATCCTCTAGTTGAATCTGTGCGGTAGCAACAGTGGCAGTGGGGTCTACATCAATGATCTGCCTCCCATTGTATGTGGTTGTGGCATTGGGCTCGGAATCAGAATCAGGATCTGATTCTGAAGATTTGATCTCGGCCACTAATGACTGCTTTAAGCGACATTCATCAATGTTGTGCCAAGGGCTTATATGAAATTCGCACCACTTACTGGTGTCCTTCTTTGTCTTTCCATCTCCCTTCTTTGCTTGTGGTGGGGACTGGTTGTCCTTTCCTTGTCCTGTGTTTTGTAGGCCAAGGTTTCCCTTGCCTTGCTTCTGCGGTGGGTGTGCAGGTTCAGAGTCTCGCTTGTTTTTTTGTCGAAATTTCTCCTCGATTTTGACAGCATACCGATAGGCGGATCCAAGTGAAGAGATGTCGAGGAAGTCCATCTTATAGTTCGGATGTACCGATGTAGACCACTGCGATATTTCAAAATCAGGTGTCGCTCAGAGTCCTTAATACTCAACTTTGTACGCAAGGTATGAAATTTGTTGGTGTATTCCGACACCGTCTAGTCCCTTTCTTGATGCAGAATGGTCCATTTTGTGTACTGGTTTCCCACAGGGTAATATTGTTCCTTGATGGCATCTATGAAAGAGGCCCAAGTGGGATTTGTTTCAAACATTCCAGACTCGTTTGATGAGTTTTGCTCACAATAAGTACCCCACCAATTTTGGACATGGGGGACTGACTTAAGGAGCGCAAAGGTGATCTTTTCTCTGTCGAAAAAATTGTGGACAGAGAAATAGCCTTCTAGAACATTCAACCAATTATCTAGGGCTTCCTCCAAAGTTGGAATGCCCGATTTTGAATTTTGGGCCTTGGGGGTTATTAGAGCCCAACTAAGTGTATATAAACCTACTAAGCATTATTAGAATAGAGCATGGTCATGTCCTAAGTCACTAGGACCCTCAAAAAAAATTCCGAAAATTTTTTACCGGCCGCGTCAAAAAATTATTTTTTAATTTTTTAATTTTTTAAATTTTTCTTAAGTTTTTAATTTAATTTTTCCATAATTTGAATGGAAAAATTCAATTTGTAATAAGTTAGTCATCCGGAACCTGAATTCAGTGATTGAAGGCTCTAACCTTAAGCCAAAAATCATTCTTGATCGGCCAGCCAGTCAAATCCATCTTTCAAATCATCATTCGGCCACATAACGCATATTTTCTCAAAAAAGTCAGTTTTGGGAAAAATATTGATTATTTTGGAGAAAATCCAAATCTCTCCAAATTAGTCCGAATTCAGCAAAATGAAATGCAAAATGACATGGCAGTGGGCATTTATGATGATTGGAGTTAACAAAACTCAGCTTCAATCAGCATTTAGTGGGCATTAAAGATATATTCAGTTAGCAGTCTTGTCATCTCCAGCTAAACTCACGAATTGGATGAGATGGAGTGTTCATTGGCTTGATGTTTTGATCAAGGCGGAACTGGCTCTTGCACTTATGATTTCTGACCAATGGCTCCTCCATACCTAGCTGACGCCTCCTCACATGCTCATGCCCTCATCAACATGCTCACGCCCCTCTCTCCTCAAGAGGGCGTCTTCACACATGTGGCCTCATCATTTGCTTGTTTTCTGTGCTTAGGGTTGGAGTGGGGGCACCTTGCCTAGGTGGAGGCTTCCCCTCATTCTTAACTCTTCAACTTTGGTTTTGAGCTCTCAGTGGTGTGCCGAGCCAGTTAGGTCTGGATTTCTGGTTTTAGGGTTTTGGGTCTTCTCTCATTGTATAAATAGAGGCTCCTTTAGCTCTATTCTGGGTGGATTTTTGTGTAGAGAAACTCTGTTCAAACTTTGTAAATGCTTGTTGCTTTTATGCAACCATTGGAATAAATTTAAGGCTTTGAAGACTCATATGGTTTGACAATTGTGGATGAATGCTCTTGTTGGATGAGGTGATTGTGTTCTAATTCTTCTCTTTCTTGTCTATTTTGATTAAAGATCTATGCTTTAGAAAGCTTCTGTAAGCACGTAAGAACAAGTATTTGTGGTTTGCAATTTAGTTGTTTATTGCTTTACTTTTAGAAATTGAAAAGAAGCATTGTTTATTCAGTCATATTTCATGCTCTTTTATATTTCAATTGTGAACAATACATGATCTAATCCGTTTTTTGGCAAGTATTTGAGTTAATTTTTTGCAGATCAGTCCATCCAACCAAGTAGAAGTTCGAGCTCAGTTGCATCTTCTTCTCTTGGAGTCAAGTGCAACTTCTAGCAATTGCATGCTTTAAGAAATCCAAGCATCCTTAAGAAGATCCACAATTTTGATTATTTTCTCTTTGCTTTCATTCATCTTTCAAGGTAAAAATTTCTAAATTTTTGGGTTAAGGCAAGGTTTGGGCTAAAGTGATCAATCATTCACCAAACAATATGCCCCTGCTGGCTGTCCCTTCTTGATTTTGCAGCCCTCTTTCACTTCTTTTTGCAGCCCTTTCTTCTCCTTTTTCGCTGCCCTCTTTTGCTCTTTTTCCTTACTTTTTGTAGCCCTCTTTTTGCCTAAATTTGCAGCCCTATTCACCCTTTTTGCAGCCCCTTTTTGGGCCCTAGTTTTCAGCCTTCTTCCTCTTCTTTGGCAGCCTTTTTTGTCTTTTTTGCAGCCCCTTTTTCACTTTTATTTTCAGCCTTCTTTTGACCTTACTTTTCCCTTTCTTCACCCCTTTGTCTTCTCTTTTCTATAGCCTCTTATTCTTCTCATCTTCCTCCGGTTTCGGTAAAGGTTGGGTTTATTTTTTTTTATTAAGTTTATAGATCTAGTTTCATTTTTTTTGGACTAACATTATAACAAGTTAGTGTTCAAAGCTCTCATTTTTAGGCAAGTAAAAGAGAGCCCAATGGCCTTCAGAAAGCAAGGAGCAAGCAGAGAGCAAAAAAGACCAAAACACCTCCCTCCTCTTTCTTCCCTTTCTCACCTTCGCTCGTTCAAGAAGAGGCTAAACACAACAAAAGATTGTTAAAATTAATAAAGATCGAGTGGGATTACGGCTCCCACACCCCTCTTCCCCCATTTGGGGGAAGCTTGTGTTGCCGCCTAATTCGCACCTCGGGTAACGTGCCAGAAATCTTCAAGCCACTGGGTGCAACCTTGGGGGCAAGCTCGAGCCAAGTGCTGTCACCTGATACTCAGCTCCTCCGTCTAGGCCAACTCCTAGCGAAGCCAAGGGGGGTGGACCCTAATGAAAAGTAAAATCTAAGGCTTTTACTCTACAAGAGAAGTAGTTAATTCTAGGAGTTTTATTATGGAATGAATGAATTTAAGAAATTACCAATTACTGCAAACAAAACTTAACCTTAGCAACACCTTAGCTCAAATTGGATACACAAAATTCAATGACACATTGCGTGATTAACTTATGCAAAAAAGGAATAGAAAAGACCAGTGCCAAAGTGAAAAGTGTGCTTGCAAAAGAGGGTTGCTAGTGTAGTCTCGGTGAAAGTATTGCAGTGTCTCGAATGGTAAATTTTAAATTATCAAATGAATTGATTAAGGAATGGGTAAATTATGGGTTTGGCCCAACAAGTCAAATCCCTTCGAACTGAGTGCTAAAGCAGTAATACCAAGTGTCCAACAGGGCGAGGATAGACCTGCTTAGAGTAGCCCCCTGACTCTGTAGTGATTACTCTCTGCAACCTCCCGAGTTCTCAAGAAAATTACTTATGTGGATTTTCCTATTAGATCTAGTAACTCGTATCCCTTTCTGATACAGCCAACTGATCAGACAAGCTGCAGCGGTGTAGAGCATACGGGGAAGGAGTCTTGGTTTATTTTAATTAGAACAAGTTTTCTGATTTAGAAAAAAGATAAAACCCTGCAGTCTCTTTCCAAATTCAGTACTCGGGCAAGCCCTTATCCACGGACCTCTACTTGGGAAAGCGAGGGGGTTTATTTTAACTAAGCAGTGTATAACAAAATTGTTTTTTGTTTTTTAATTACTACACTGCTCAAATCTTTTCCCTTATGGTACTTCGGTATAGCGCAGTGGGTAAGTATTCAGGTTACTTTTGCACAACTAAAAAAAAAAAGCATAAAATGATAAAAACAAGGACAACTACGCTACCAGCATATAAGAAAACAAAAAAAATGACACCGACACAAATCCCCCAAGGGGGATGGGGACCGGGCTCTACTGAGCCTACTCAAACTTGCTTTTTTTTTATTATTATTCGGTTACAATGCTTCAGCAGAGAATGCTCTTTGGTCCTTGTTATCTGGGATCCAAAGGCTTACAACATGCAAAGGAAATAGGCCCAGCTAAGGGGAAAGCCTCCTGGGAGCTCCGGATGCTCGAAAAAGCTGATTTCGAACAAAGTTTCCTTCTCTTTTTTGATGGGCCTGCTAAAAACCAGCAAGCGTATGTCATTGAAAGATGCCCAAAAACACTTTGGAAGTGTCTTTGGACAACATGCAAAAAATTACAGAAAAAAGCTAAGTAGCAACTGATTACAAAAAAAATGAAACAACTAAGTAAGGCAAGCTAGAAAGCTTGCCTTCTTAGGATCTTTGCTTGCCTCTTGCAAAGAATGGCAAGCAAATTTCAAGCACTAAAATGCTAGATAAATCGAATGAAAACTCTTTAATTACTCTTAGCCAAGTACTTGAAATTTTACTTTAAACTTGCGGGAAGAGGGCTAGGTCTAATGTTTCAAAAAATTAACTAGTAATTACGCAATCAGATCTAGAATTGGGAATTTAAATCTACTTTAAATGTATCTTTGAAATGTAGATCTAAGCAAAGT
>LPNX010784173.1:2616-13123 GCA_001517045.1 Pseudotsuga menziesii
ATTAGGTGCTCATCAGCACAAGCTAGGGTGAAAACCCTAGCTACAACACAAAGGTTCCCAAAACCACACCAAAGTTGCAGCATGGTTCATATTTCCTATGCATAACATAAACTACAAAGAAAAGTAAAATCTACAGTTATAAGCCCCAATAGAACCGAGGTGCATGAATTAACATCAACAAACTCACTACAATGTGTTGCGATCTACAAATGTATGCATATGTCACATATAACCCCAACGTAATTCGTTATGATCTAACGAAAACAAGAAATAACGTTTTCGTGAAGATTCTACAATTTTGACATAACGTTTCATGAGGTGATCTCAGCATAAAATCCTCATATGTGATTTGGTTCACTGTATGAGTGCTGTATAAGAAAAATGGTTATTTAGCTTCACATTGACATCATTATTTATGAAGGATTTAGAAAACTCTCATTTTTTAAATAGTAAGGCAAAAATGGAGATAACTTGGGGATATGAAAGTGATGCTAAAATTTACATTTTTTGTGTAAAGATGTTTGTAAAAAATGTTAGTTTTGGTCTTAAATTAATAAGTGGCATTTCATTATACATGATGTATAATGGAAACCACCAAAACTAATCCTAGATTGAAATTTGTGACACAAAAGACCAAAATTAGAATTAATTATATGTATTAAATTTAAATATTTATTACATTTGTATATGGTGTAAAACACCATAAAATAAAATTTTGTGCAAACAATCAGATAAAATATGACACATTTAGCAAGGTTGTGCCATTATGGAGTTTACTGTTAATTGCATATACAATTCAATGTGAGTTCCACTTGTCATCCATAAATATATACAGATTAAATAATATTAACAATTTTCTTTGTTAGAAATTCATGGTTAATAAGGAAAAATACATTAATATTTTATTATTTAATAACAAAACCCAAATAAAAATTATGAAAACATTTGCTTATAATAATTCTTTCATAAATATAGCCATCATTACATGTATTTTAATCCCATCAAATATTTTAATAATCTTTATGTAAAGTTCTAGAGTTTTGGGTGCTCAAGGGTTTTGTCATCTTCCTACATTATTATATCCAAGACACAAAATCAATAACACGGGAGATCATAGAATTCCTAAGCTAGCTTTAAATTCCAGCCAAAATCACTGAAGGCTCAAGCGAGGTTGTTATAAAGATACCAAGGCCTGGTTAAACCATTGGGAGATCGACAAAACTGTTGCATTGGAAAATAATAATATTAATAATATAACTACTTCTAAGTTTAAAGAGAAAATGTGGTTCAACAAAGACTTAGAGGCTAAAGAAAATTAAGATATTATAAAGAGGTCATCAACCCTACTTTGGAAGATCAAAAGTATCTCTCTGTTTTAACTAGTTCAAAGAAAAAAATTAATATAGCCAAGATTAGAACGAAATCTCATGAGCTCCATTGTGAAGTAGGTTGTTGAACAATTCCTAAAACACCATGGGTGGAAAGGATCTACCATCTCTGTGAGAATATGAACATTGATGATGAAAATCACTTCCTCTTAGAGTGCCATGCGTACACCCACATTAAATATCAGTTTCACAATCTTTGTTGCAATACATGGGTTTATGAGTGTCTATATTACTGTACACAATGCACGACTATGCAAAATGTTGATGTATACCCCATTCTCATTTTTGGAGGAGCTATTCGGTTAGCCGACTAGACTAGTTAGTCAACTAATCAGAGATTTGGTCAGTCTCATAAGGTCGTGTCGGTTGACCGAACCGACAAGTAGTTATATGTAATTGTTTTGTAATCATATATATAGGTTGTTGAGCTAGATACGAACTTGGCTCAGTTTGATGTATGTATGAACGCACATGTGTTTTTTTGTAAATAAAAATTTATATTACTGTACAGGGTCCAAATTACAAAGCAGAGAGATGACTATGGCCGGCCCAAAAATGGGGGAGCCTTGGTCCTAGCCAGCAATAACCTCACCAGGACTTGAGCAAAACTAATTGACCAAAAAATTACAATGAGTTTCCATTTGCTTTTACCCCTCCTAATATCTCTATTTCTATGATGGATCCTGATCGTATTACAGAGACTCCCCACCCACAAAAAGGGCGATTTAGTGTTTCTATCGCCATCCATCCTGCAGAAAGAAACGTACTGCTTAGAAATATGCTTCTTATAACTACAGAGGTTGAGACACATCATAATAAGGAAATATAGATAGATAAACTGAGACTGCATAAGAAAATCAGATTCCACCAGGATGATTGAAATTCCATCGAGGACAGATAGCAGAAGGACTTCCAGCCGCAGGGGGCTGCATACCTGAAACCATCGACGACAACTGGATCATGGGGCCTATGATGATTCGGCCATCCTCCCGACCACCAGGGCCATCCTTTTCACTGCAACCAGTCTTTTCCTGAGGCTGGGTCATCTCCAGAGCACGGTGGTCCACTGGGTGGAAAGGGAACCCCAAGCGAGCCGCTAGGACATCCAATTTGTGGTGCATAGTGTGGCACTCCGCATTGTGTTCCTTCTAGAATGCAACTGGTTCAACATCCCCAGCCTGTTTTTCTTCCCTCATCATAGCCGAATGCCCAACCAGACGAACCGTGACCTAATATGTCATGAGCATCCTATCATAAGTAGAGGCACGACCCACAGTGCTGCCTGGGTCCAAGACCCACTCAGCAACTTTAGCATGAAGATTCTCACTGTGCATAGCTTTCTCTTGTGCCCAAAGCCGTTCAACCACCCTCTCGACTTCTAGCCTAATGCTAAGCAGTACATGCTCCTTATAGTAGTCCACCTCTTCTTGGGCTATCATTTGCGTGCGGGTAGCTTGGTGGGTCTGGTGCTTGGCCCCGTTCCCTTTTTCCAGCTTAATTCCAGACACTTGTCCCTGTCCCCCCTCCTTCCAGGGTTGCCACTTGGGAGCCATTGCATGAAAATCCAAAGGAAAAACCAACCACACCGAGCAGCGAAGAGGGGTCTTAATAGGGCCAAGATCAACAGCATTGCACCAGAGGGGAGGAAACAGCACAGACCTGTGGGATCCGAAGTATACCTTGGCTTGGAAGAACGCAAGGTCGTCCAGATATAACGGTTGGTCATCCGTGGGAGCATAATCTTCTCTGAGCAGATCCTGCGTCACTCCCATCATGTCTCCCTAGGCCTCCGTCATGTGTTGATTATGATCCCTGTTCGAATAATAATCTTTGCACTCATAGCCAAGTGTGGAAAGGCCAACTCCAGGATGTGAAATAATGCCGAAGGACCAACACCGACGTCGACAGAATTTAATGCCATCCGTTCTCGTTTGCATTAACCCTGATGCATATGGGTGTGCCCGTGCCTCCAGGTGCCACCTGTTCTCTCCTTAGGTTGATCATCCAGCTATGAGGTCTCAGCTAGATCCTTAATGGCCATATGACGGCATTGCTGGGCCCATCCCTCCTCTGCAAAAACGTCTAGTCTGTCACATCGAAATCCTATTCCCCACTCCACCCCGACATTTGCTAGATAGTCGACCACCTTATTCGTGTCCCTCCTGACGTGGTGGAAGGAGGTGGCAGGGAGCGCCAGAAGGAGGCCACATAGGAATTCGAATTTGTAGGCAAGATGCCAGCTTGGAGAGATTTTTTCAGTCTTTTGGCCAGTCAGGAGACGTTTGGCTGCTGAGATGAGGATGTGGGAGTCTCCCTCTATTATCGCTGGAAGGAGACCCCCCCTGATCAGCATCTCCACTCCACATATGAGGCCTTCTAGATCTGGGGAATTGTTAGTGTCCTCCCCAATGGCTCCCATGAACACTATCCTGATCCAACCTTCATGGTCGCGAACAAGACTGCCGAAGCTCGCTTGGCCCGGGTTGCCGCGAGAAGCTCCATCAAAGTTTAACTTAAAAAAACCTGGGGGTGAAGCTGTCCATGAGAGAGGATTGGATGGGGTGCACTGAGTTTCCCTATAATTCAGAGCTTCAACCATGGGCTTATTCAATCCCCAACTCTCCGCAATATAGAGTTCCTCCTTCAGAATGATTTTATCCTGTTCATTCCATTGCATGCTTTTAATTGAGGATACCAAACTGTCATGCACCATGTTCCAGACTGCCTCTGTGCTTTTTCTTCGCCCCTGAAAGATCATACCATTTCGTTCTTTCCAGATGCACCACATATCCATGCCTGGGAAAGCATCCCAGATGGTTCTGAGAATGGGGTTAGTGAAAGCTCGTGAGCTCCAGTCTCTTATGGTTTGGGATGGAAGTCCCTTGATCTTGTTGCTCCTTCTGAACATAATCACCCCCTTATCCCAGATGGCTGTCGTGAAGGGACGGCTGTCCAATAAGTGGCCCATTGTGTCCTCCGCGTTCTGACACATACAACATTGGGATGGCCCAATAGTCCCGCGTTTTCGCAAATTATCCCCTATGAGGATTCTTCCTCTAACAACAAGCCAAATGAAAAGGACCACCTTGGGCCATAAGTTGACATCCCAAATTTTTCCCCAGATGTCATCCATCTCCATGTTCCTTGCCATCATGATGCTGTAGGCCTCTCAGACGATAAAGGATCCTTTTGGAGAGTATCCCCACCGTAAAATATTAGAACCCTCCTAATTTCTGACAAAACGCTTGCTCAATTTCTCCTAGAAGGCATCCCAGTCTTCCTCACTCATAAGGGCAGGTTTCTCAGTAAATTGCCACCGCGGATAGTCTACTTGTATTCCTGGGTTCAAATATTGATTCACCAGAAACATGCCTCTCTCAATCTCCTGCTGTTTAATAGGGTTCCAGCAGGGATTTCTTCCAAGGATGGGGAACTGGTTCCATGAGTCATCCCAGAACTTTGCCCGATCACCTTCCCTAATCTCCCAAAAACCATGTTCTTGGATTATAGATCTTCCAGCTAAGGCCTTTAACCAGATGGGTGAGCCATTAGGATTTTCGTTAAAGCGGATCAGGGCATGAATGGGCCTTCCTCTGGCATATTTTATATTCCATAATATATCCCAAGGTTCCAATGAGTGTGTGACCTATCTCCACCAAATCTTGGCCGCCAATATTTCAGACATGATTTTCGGATCCCTCAGGACGAGACCACCCTGAGCCTTGTTGTAATCTCACTGATCACATAAGGTTACCAATAATACATACAAAAATATACAGAATATGCATAGATACAAGAGACAAGAATAGATCAGATAAACAGATTATATTATTCTCAATAGATCATACAAAGCCAAGAACTGAACTTCGTTCTTGTGTGGCTCAACAGCCTAATATATACAGGTTACAAACAGTTACAATCATAACTACCTGTCGGTTCACCGAACCGACACGACTATTAGTTAACAGACTAACTACTGTGTTTACTCAGCCAACCGACGTAGTCGGTCTCTCGACTTAGTCAGCTGATCGACTAAGTCGGTCTTCGTTCAAGTCGACTTATGTTGACTTGCTCCTTCTACATCTCCCCCACAAACAAAACATTTCTTCGTCCCGAAGAAAGAGGGAGGTAAAAAAATAGATTAGAAGTACAAAAATAGATTGCAAAGGGAGACTGCTACTGAGGTGGGCTGTGCAGGCGAATAGTTGGTCTTTTCTGCACACAGACTTCAACTATTGCTGGTGCTGTGATGGCAAGCTGATGTTGAAAGTCGGTCCATGTCTGCAAAGCTTTCTGAATGTCGATGGTCAGAGTAGTAAGATTTGAGAGTACCGACATCTTCTCTGCCATTGTCATTTGTGAAATATTTTCCATGTTGGGGCCCAGCAGCTGATTGTGTTCTTCCGCAGCATCAAGGAGTCTCTTCATCTGCGGACAGATTTTGTCGACTTTCTCCAAGTTGGGAAGGGCTTGCTGAACCCACTGGTGTGCCTCACGTTCCAACTTCTGCAGCTTAGTGTTTTCCAGCACTATTTGTTCTTCGATGGTCTGCCTCAGTTCTGTCTCAGTCGACTTCCTTCTTTCCAAGGCCTGAATGCCTTGTCTTGTCTGCCTCGTCTGAGTATAGACCTGCCCATAATGAGTAGGCCAATCTCGGAGTACTTCCTCAGTTACAATGGATTCCTCCATGTGGTCTTGTAGAAGTTTGTGAGCCTCCGAGAATGCTGTGTGCTGAGTCAGGAGCAGTCGGGCAGTTTCTTCTTTTTGCCCGGCCTTAGTCTCTTGGAGGTGGGTCTGTATGGTCAACACCAAACCTTCAAACAGCTGATATGCTCTTTCCAGCGGTCGGTCGGTAGCAGCTTCGACAGGTCCTGGGGTAACAGTCTGTATAAGAGACCTACACTTGCCGAGAAACTCGACCTGTTCAGCCTCCTTATCCCTGAGTTGTTTCTTTACTGTTTGTGACCTCCTCTTTGCTTCTTTGGCTAGGGTGTTTAGCAGTTGGCAGACCTCTGTGTCGGTCAACGAACTTGCATCTTTTAAACTTATCCATAGCCTGGATGGCCGATGCTGGTCTGTTTGTTTCTTTTGTTTGTCAGCATCGTGTGCCTGAGTACCTGCAGTAGTAGAGGTCGGTTCTGTGGTCTCCTGTTGCTGTTCTGTTGGCTTGTCTTGAGGGCCTGCAGAAGTGGAAGGTGGGACAGAAGTCGAAGGTGTGTGTGTCTAAAGGGGTGGGTCAGTGGTCGGGGGTTTTTGTGGTTGAGGATGTGGTATATCCACTTCCGGCTGTGAAGATGGTGGTGGTTTCGGCTGTGAATCAGGCGGTGGTGGGGGTGGTGGAGATGATGGTGGTGGGGGTGGGGAGGGAGGGTTTCCTGATCCTGGTGGTGATGGAGAATGGTGTTGGGAACTTTGGTCGGAAGACATAATGTCTTCTTCCAGTCGGTAGTCAGTGAAGGTCTGTTCAATGCCTGATACATCGCCACCTTCTCGAACCCTTGTAAATACTTTTGTTTGGTGGGCATATGTCTTTTTGCTTGCTTTTAGGGGGGTTGTTGTCTTGATTGTCTGCACCGATTTGAACAGTGCAGGCAGTGTTGCAAAGAAGGCTTTAAGCTCCTGGTCCGAGCTTTCCCTGGCTCTGAGTGCCTCAGGGATAACTCTTTCAAAGTCTTCGGGGGAAACGTCGGCCTGCTGCACTGGTGCTTGCTCCTCGACTATTTTAGTCGGAGATGGAGGGGGAGGAGTCGTCACCAGGTCGACCACATCTTCGGACAGTGGTGTTGTTTTGGCCTTCTTTGGCCGACCTTCCGGTGCTCCTGCTTCAACAAAACGTTGAAACTAGGTTTCAACAGTTACCTTATTTGCTCGGGAATCCTCGACAATATCGAGTGCTGATGCTGCCAGTTCGTCGTCGTCGTCGGTGGAGTCAGCAAGGACAAGCTTACGCTTACCTTTTCCTTGCTGACGTTTCTGCAGCTTGATGTTCCTTCTGGCAATGGATATCTCCTTCGCCAGTTTCTTGAGAATGCTCTGAGACACAGCATATTCAGGGTTGTCTTCCTTGACTTCCCCTGTCGGGTTCTGAGCGGGGTCGACAGTCTGAGTAGCCGGAGGAGTTGTTTGTTGTACTGGTTGTTGTGCTGGTGGTGGTGTCTAATGTTGCTATGTCGGGGGGTCCACTACCGGTGTAGTCGGATGCTTCACTGTTATGTGCACCCGACCAAGAGTTTCGGTCGGAGTATCCTGCGTCACAAAGGTGCTAATATACAAGTGCAGCTCGTAATCTTCCTCCTTCTCCTGGTCGGTCAGAGGTTCGACTATAGAGAAGTCGACCTGTTTTGCAGCCTCCGGGACTTGAATTTTGGTTTTGGCTTGTCGAGACAGCTCCCGAAAGATCTGGTCGACTGTGGGATAGTAGTCGAGGTCCCTGGCATTTGAATCCTGAGTGTTTGAGGACCATACTGATGTATGGTCGAGCTCCAGCTGGATGTGTGAGTCGGCTGGGAGGTGTCATCGGATGTTTTGGGGCACCCTCCACCTTGTCGTTCGCAGCTTAAGCTGCTGGAACCAGTTTTCCAGAAATACCTTGCCTTGGTTTAGTTCATGCACAGTTCCTTTTTGGGAAAAGGGTTTGAACCTGTGCATCTCAAATCTAGTCGGCTCTCGGAAGACGGGACTGCCTTCCGGGCATATATAGTACATAGCAATCCAAATGATTAAGGAGGGGAATTTGATAATACCTCTTGTTTCCTGACAGCGCTCACATATGGTTTTGACCAAGTCTGCGAGGTAGTCTGCCCATCTGAAGATTCGTCCGTCGGTTGCAATTTTGTCGACGGCGTCCAGCATTTCCAGTTTGAGGTCGCTGCTGCGACCAGCCAAGGTGAGAGTAATGGCGATGATTTTTGCCATGATCTGTGGTGTTCGTTCGTCGATCTGACTGATCATCAAACCCTTGGAGTTTTTACCCGACGCCGAACCTGTAAGGCATTCGACTAGCCCTTCCTTGATCCCAATGGGGACCGGGTCACCCTGGTTTGACAAACCAGTAAGTCGGGAGATAACATCTCCAGTGATGTCGACCGGTCGGTCAAAGTAAAATCGGTCGTTGTGGTAACGACTGATAATGAATTTGACCGCGGCTTCCTTCGTACCAGTGAAGCTGGCCATGAGAGGTGCGTTGGCATAAGCATATATGGTGCTATGCCTAACTTTCTCAGCCTCCTGGGTGAGTCGTCGGTCTTCAAATGCCCATTCTTGAATATCCGTCCATATCTTTTGAAACGGACCCTCCTGGACTTTCGCGGTTTGGATTCGCTTTAGTCGCTGGAGTAAGGGTGAGTCTGCTGCCTGAAGTTCTTGGGCCTTAGCCGCAGCTCTAGTGCGTTTGGGTGCCATGGTTTCTGACTGAACAGACTGGTTGGAATTCTTACAAGGTTCGCAACTTTCAGTCTACTGGGAGTTCGAATGCTCTATAGGTACGTGGTGTGGTGAATGAACTGTGGAATGTCCATTATTTATAGGCACGGGTGGGGTGGAGTGTCGAACTGGGTGAATTAATGGTGGACTTGACAGTCCAACTACAACACTCGAGTGCGATTTCGTGAATCTGGGGCGGGGCTCGAGGCCATTAATGCGGGATGGGACGCTCCAGGTCGGCGGACGGTGTCGGTGGTGAGAACGATCGACATGGTCGGTCGATGAAGATGGTCGATGGAAATGAAGTCGGTTGTCGAAGGGGTGAGTGGCTGTCATGATGGTGGTTTCTGAGTGTACGGTTTTTTATTTTTGGAATTTTGTATCTTTTTATAGGTTTTTGGTGTCAGTTAAGACCGTTATATGATTTTTTTTATTTTTATTTTTTTCTCAGGCCCTGTATCGTTTAAGTCGGGCTCCATTAACAAGCTTCCGAAATACCAGGCCCTGCAATGTTTTTAGTCAGACCGACCCATTGGGATGTATTTCTTCGACCATGTACGGGCCCATCCATTCTGTGTGAAGTTTCTTAGGCTTTCCTTTGACTCGACTGTTATACAGTAGGGCAAGGTCACCGACTGACAGATTTTTGTTTCTGATATTACGGTCGTGCCAAGCTTTCTGCTGTTGTTTTTGTATTTCCTGGTGCTGGATGGCCATAAGTCTATGTTCTTCCAATTTATTAAGTTGAAGTAGCCGATCTTTCCTGTCCTGTTCGACGTCGACGTGTAGTATCTGTGCAATGATAGGTGCCTGTTGTCTGAAGTGCAGAGGTACGACTGCTTCTTGTCCATATACCAGTCGAAATGGGGTTTGATCAGTCGACCGTTTGTAGGCTGTCCTGTATGCCCATAAAACTGCAGGAATCTTCTCATCCCAGTCATCTTTGTCAGCACTGCATATTTTAGTCAGTCCTTTTGTCAGTGTTTTATTGAAAGCTTCAATTGCACCATTCGACTGAGGGTGGTATGCTGTACTACGTCGGTGGTCGATGTGAAACTTGTCGGTTAGATTTTTGATAGTTTTGTTAACAAAGTGTGATCCTTGGTCACTGATCAAGGTGAGTGGACATCCAAATCGATTAATAATATTTTCATAAATGAACTTTGCAGCTACTTCACTTGAGCATGTGTCGACAGGTTCAGCTTCTGCCCATTTAGTAACATATTCTACTGCAGTGATGATATACCTTGCACCTGATCGTCGGGCTGGGACAGGGAATGGTCCTATGAAGTCTATAGCCCAGATTTCAAATGTAAGACTAGGGTTTACAGAGATCAGGGGAATTTCTGTACTCGACAGTGGTCGACCAAGTCGTTGGCATCTGTCACATCGACTAACAAAGGTTTTACAATCCTTATGAAGCGTCGGCCACCATAATCCAGACTGTTGAATTTTCTTAGCAGTTGTGTCGGCCTGAAAGTGTCCTCCTGCTGGTCCATAGTGTGCTTCGTGCATGATTTGCTCTCATTCATGGGCAAGGACACATCTTCTAAGAACATCGTCTAACCCCATTTTGTATAGAAATCCATTGATGAGGTTGTAGGGGGCAGCCTTCATAGCTAGGATTTGCTTCTTTTTAGTGTTCAGACCTTCTGGTGCCTGACCTGTTTCTAGGAACTGAGCAATTTCCTCCAGTT
>LPNX010784173.1:13289-90759 GCA_001517045.1 Pseudotsuga menziesii
TCTCTTCAATTTGTAGAAGGAGATTTGGCATTCCTCCGTCCATTTAAACTCTATATCATCCTTGAGTAGTTCTTCGAGGGGGTAGGTCATGTCTGAGTAATGTCGGATAAACTTCCTATAGTACCCTGTATGTCCTAATAACACCCGAACCTGTTTAGGGTTTATTGGAGGCTTCAAGTCAAGGATAATTTTAATTTTGGCAAAGTCAACCTTAATACCATCTTTACAAACAACATGTCCTATTAGTATCCCTATGGGGGTCATAAAGATGCATTTCTTAATGTTGAGGGAAAGTTGAATCTGCCGACATCTTTCCAACATAAGTCGGAGCCATGTGTAGTGATCTTTTAAGGTGGAATATATGGTCCGTTGTAGTCTAGTTGGTTAGGATACTCGGCTCTCACCCGAGAGACCCGGGTTCATGTCCTGGCAACGGAACCAATGTTGTAATCTCACTGATCACATAAGGTTACCAATAATACATACAAAAATATACAGAATATACACAGATACAAGAGACAAGAACAGATAGGATAAACAGATTATATTATTCTCAATAGATCATACAAAGCCAAGAACTGAACTTCGTTCTTGTGTGGCTCAACAGCCTAATATATACAGGTTACAAACAGTTACAATCATAACTACCTGTCGGTTCACCGAACCGACATGACTATTAGTTAACAGACTAACTACTGTGTTTACTCAGCCGACCGACGTAGTCGGTCTCTCGACTTAGTCGGCTGATCGACTAAGTCGGTCTTCGTTCAAGTCGACTTATGTCGACTTGCTCCTTCTACAAGCCTTGGGTTTTTAAACATCCTCCCAACTTACCAAAGAAAATTTGGCCTTTTCCCCACTTGATACCCAAAGAAAATTACGTTGGATGCTTTGGATTTGCTTTCGGATGGCCTTTGGGGCTGCTAAGACCGAGAAAAGGTATGTCGGCATAGCCTGTAAAATAGACTTGATCAATATCAGCCTACTGGGAAAGTTAAGAGTTCGCAGGACCCAACTGGATAGTCTCTGCTTTAGTCTGTCCAAGAAATGCTGCCAATATGCTATTCTTGGCCTCCCAAGCCCCATGGGGATACCAAGGTATTTGGTCGGAAAAATCCCTCTAGAGAAACCTAGGGTTCTCACAATGTTTCGCTGGGTGGTCGGGGGGGTATTAACAAAAAATACTTGAGACTTATTGGGATTAATAGCCAAACCTGAGGCCTGGGAAAATAGGTCCAGGCTTTTTTTAAAGCTTCTGGCTTCTTGTACTGAAGGGTGCCCCATGAGCATGGTGTTAACCACAAATTGTTGATGCATCCGAGGGGAAGTCCCCTCCTAAATTCTCACTCCTCGAATTATCCTGCGGTTGACTTGGTCCTCAATTAGGCGGCTCAGACCCTCCGCCATGAGAATGAACAAAAAAGGGGACAAGGGGTCCCCTTGGCGAATTCCCCTAGAGGGTTGAAAGGATGAGGTCGGAGACCCATTAAGGACGATGTTAAATAAGGGGGAGGATACCAGGGCCATAACCCACTCCACCCATATGGGCGAAAATCCATATGCTCCTAGAATTCTTTCCATGAATTCCCAATTGAGTTTGTCATAAGCTTTTGCAATGTCAAGTTTTATCATCATCCTAGGTATTTTGGAGTTTTTAAGCGAGTGCAGCACTTCATGAACCAGAACAACTCCATCCAAGATTTTCCTTCCTTCCACGAAGCCTGATTGTTCCGGACTTATAAGCACCGGCAGGAGGGGTTTGAGTCTGTTAGCAATGACTTTGGATATGATCTTGTATATGACATTGCATAACGCAATAGGTCTAAATTTATCTGGGGATTCTGCACCCTCTTCTTTCGATATGAGGGTGAGGAAAGTAGCATTAAAATCTTTGAGGACTCCTTTCTTTAGTCTGGATTCTTCCACAATGGCTAGCACGTCCTCCTTGACAAGGTCCTAGAAGAGGTTGAAGAAGTTGGAAGTAAACCCATCTAGACCAGGAGCCTTTCACAGGGCCATTTGGTTAACTGCTTCCTCCACTTCTTGCATCTCAATGGGTTTAACCAGCATTTCATTGTTTTCTATAGTGACCATTCTGGGAATTAGACTGGTGATTTGCTCGATCTCCCTGCTTCTTTCGCCCACATCTTCCCTGAGGATCTCTGAGAAGTAGTGAGTGAATTCAGGTTCTATTTCCCTCCTAGTGTCCACTCTATCTCCATTTCTGGTTTTGAGCCTCTGAATTCTGGAGCTATTCCTGTTATGGATCACTGAGTTGTGAAAGAATTTAGTGTTTCTCTCACCCTCCTTTAGCCATTTCACTCTTGCCTTCTGCTACCAGTATAAATCCTCCTGTTTCTCTCTAGCTTCCAGCTGTTCCATGAGTTCCTTTTCTATTTTTTTCATTTCCTCATTCCACCCAGTTTCCATGCCTCTTCTATTGATGAGGTCCAGCTCCATCAACAGTTGTTTCTTGTCCTCAAAAATGTTTCTGAATTCCTCCCAGTTCCATTTGCAGATTTTCTCGTTCAGGGCTTTGAGCTTTTGTTGAAATTGAAACATAACGGATCCTGGGGGGGGACAAACTCCTACCACCACTGACCAACCAGGTTTTTGAAGTCCTTGTGTTCCATCCAGAATCTTTCAAACCTAAATGGTTTCCCTCTGGGAGACCCAGTCCCATCCCAGGAGAGACTGATGGGCCAGTGGTCTAAACCATTCGCCGAGAGAACCACCACCATAATATCCCCCATACTGTGCATGATATTTTCTGATACTAGAAAGCGATCCAGACGAGAGGCAACCAAATTCTCCCCTCCTCGCTTTTTGTTCCACGTGAACCAGCCATTTCCCATTTCTACGTTGATCAGTGGTCCTTGAGCCAGCCACTCACCGAATGCTTCTTGGAATTTATCCATGGTTCGTCGTCCCCCCTTCTTCTCTTCGACGTTGGCGATGAGATTGAAATCGCCCCCAAGAATCCATTGGCTTTGTTCTTCTTGTTCCTGGATCCATTGGAGGAAACCCATAAAGGAGTGTTTTTCCTAGAAACAGCTGGGTCCATAGATGTTTCCCATCATGCCCTGAACTCCTGAGTTTAAAAAGCTAAATTTTGCCATGAGCGCAAACTTGTGGGCTCACCAGTTGGATAGTTCGACTAATCTTGGTTGCCATAGGTTAGCAATGGCTCCTGATTTCCCTACGGCATCGGTGGCCATAACCTGACTTCCCTTCCAAATATTGTCTTTGATTTTCAATAGACTTCCAAAACTGCATTTGGTTTCCTGGAGAAACAGAATATCCAGGGATTCCTGCTTGAGCTTTCGATTTAACGCTTTCCACTTCCTAGGGTTACTACACCCTCTGATATTCCAATATATGAGCTTCATTGGAAAACATTTTTGGCTTCAGAGAAGGCCGCCTGGATCATAGGATACTATCCAGATTCTATCAATAGGACTCCCACCCCTGCTATTTGTTGTTTATTGGTCTTTTGTCCACGGAACAGTTCCTCCTTGGGAGATTTCCTTTTACTACCCTTCTGGGCATCTAGGTCTATTCCCAGGCTTTCCATTGCACCTATTCAGATTATGGCCTCCTGGAGAAGTTCTAGTTGGAAGCGGGAGACATATCCTTGTCCTTTCTTTCTGCATTCCTCTTCTAAGGCATCCAGGTCAAGTTTTCCCAGGTCCATGTCTTCACCCTCGTCTTCCTCCACCCCTTCCATCTGCTGGGATTCCTTTGGCCCTGGGGAAACTGGGCAGTGTTCATGCTTGTCTTCTATCTGGGTCCTAGCCTACGTCTCCTCATTCTCTTCCAGGGACACTAGAGCTTCGAAGGAATTCCCTTGGGGTTTCTCATGGATCAAGGTGTATGGGCGTGCTGAAGGTTTTCCTCCTCCCTTGCCATGACGCTTGTGCTTAACTAGCGTGAATCCCTCATCGCCCATCGAAGTGGGAGGCTCAGGTGTCACTGGGTTTGTCTTAGGGCTGCCTTTGGGATAGTTCCTCCCTTAATGACCGTATTCATGGCAAAGCCGACATATAAAGGGGAACTGTTCATAATCTATGGGCTGGATCCACTCCTCGTCTTCCCAGTTTAGACTAATGGCTTCAGGTAGCTCTCAGGATAGGTCCATGTAAACACAAATCCTAGCAAAGGCTGTGTAACATTGTAGCTTCGTTTTTTCAGCAACTTTTATAAATTCTTCAAGATTGTTTCCTATGTCACGCAAGGTCTCAAGGTCCCAATACTCACCTGAGAGGGAGAAAAGGTGGATCCATACTGGGGCAACCGTCATGTCTTCTGTTTCTGGGTTGAATCGCTCCTTCCATGGTCGCAGGTAGAGACTTGCTGAGAAGAAAAAATATGGGCCTCCTTCCAAAATTCTATCTCTGTCTTCCTCGTTGAAAAATATGATGGTGAAGAAACCTTTTGACCTCAACTGAAGATCGTAGTGACCCTTGGGTTTCCACACCCCATTGATCCACTTAATCAGGTCCTTTTCCCTCGGCCATACTCCCACAAATGTCCCAATAAGGGCCTTTTCCTTCCAGAGCCCAATCTTTTCCTTTACTATGCCAGATTTGATCTGAATCATAGGGATGGATGCTGTTCACGGCAAGCATCCCCCTATGCTTGATTGTTTACCTTTCCTGGGGGTTGGAGTGCATCCCCTCTGGCCCTCCTCATCCCTGGAGTTTCTTCTTGAGCTCGAGGGCCCTTGATCTTGATAGGGAACCTCCTGCCCTAATGTCTCCATGGCCCCCTCAAGGAGGCCAAAATGCTGGGCAGGGCGTTCACCCCAAGCCACCCTATGTCGTGTACTGTGGGCCAAAAGAAGACGGCCTGCTTTCCTTCAAACCCTCGCCAGCTCCCAAGTTTTTCCACCACATTTATGAACCCACATGTGTTATTGTGTAATATAAGTCGTTATTCTACCCACTACTCTTGTCTCTTGTCTCTGTTATGATTATATGATTCTCTATATGCATTTTCGGTAACCTTGCAATGTGAGTGATTACAACATTGGTTCCGTTGTCAGCAGTACATGTACGGATGAAATGACTATAAACATATGATCTCAGAGCAATAGAGTAAGGACTGGTGGGAGCGTAAGATTGCAAACTATTTGCAGAACTACGCTCAGAGAAATATGTTGACTATTGCGCAAGCTAAGGAGAAATTCTTCTTCGAAACACATGAGAAGTTTGTAGAATTGGTACCTCAGTCTCTGAAGAAGTTACTAGATGAAAAATCCGATAAAAACTAAAGAGAAAGAGTTACTCCAAAGGTTGATGAGAGGTGGACGAATGAATATGTTGGAGTGGTTTGAAAAAATCACAAACGAGTTCTATGAAGACCACGCTGTGGAAGAGAGAGTCTCTGTTGAGAGCATCGAGAAGAGGTTCTATAAAAATTTCACTGAGCAATTTGTTTGTTCAGTGTCGACTCTTTTGTTTAAATTATTGATTGACATGGGATAAACCCACATTGTTCAGCCTCATCCATCATTAATCAAACGGCCATCAAATACCAACTGGGAAGAAAAGTAGAAAGAGTGGTAGAAGTTTATTGCAAAAAGAGAGTGAGAATACTTTTTGAGAAAATATACAGAATCACCCGGGCTTACTAAACCATTGGGTAGGATATGGGGGGTAGCTGGGCATGTGTTGGGGTAGAGTAGAAGGATTCTAGTCGACTACGGAAGCGACCTCCAGCAATGAAAAGTTAGGGTAAGAAAGAAATAATTCAGACATTGACGCACAAAAGCACACCATATTTATAGAAAATAGAGAGAGATAAGAGGCAGAAGAGAAGTTAAGAATGTAGAGAGAAGGTCGTTGCACTCCGGAGAAGAATGACTACTAGGGTGACTGAACATGAAGAAAATATGACACAGTTGAGTCATGACCGACAAGAAGAGGGCGTAGATGAATGAGTGTAACAAATGGAGGAGGATTTGTGGATAGAGCAATGAAAAGCTCTCGAAATTGAGTTACCCCAGGATATAAGACCTCTATCTCCAGTAAATTTGAACCTGAGTGCCCAAGTGTAGTCCATTGTCAAATAATACTTAAGGCTAGGATTTGGTGAGTTCGGTGTATGGAGTCGACTAGACAATGAAGGAAATAATCTCGACCATCTTGTAATTTGTCGACCAGAGGAAGGAAAATGGGTCACATTCTAAGCCTACCCATCTAACCGAAGTATCCACCTACTTTACCCAGATCATGAAGGAGCACTCCCCAGCCAAAAACGCCTTTAGAGGACAAATATCAGTTCATCTTGGAAGGAAGGATATCCCGGCCACAACATTCTACATGGATATCGACATAAGGAGTTGAACTAAACCGACAACTTGTCGAGGAAGAATCGACAAATAAAAATTCTAACAGAAATAAGATTTCCGCCGAAAATAGTTGTGAACAACACAAAGTAACAAAAAGTATCCCACCCCCACCACCCTCACCACCACCATCTGAAATAGATGATGACGCTGACAACATGGGGCATGGCGTAGCACACATCCCCCTCTATTAGGGTGATGAATATCCTAGATGACACTGGTTTGTCTGCGAATCGACATGGGGACCAAACACAATAACAAACGAAGATCATCAGATGGCGCAATTCATTGGTGATTTGTGCAAGCTAGCACTAACTTGGTACATGGCATGCATTGAGAAAATTCCTAATCCAACTAAAGAAGAAATTATAAGACAATTTCTTTCATTCTTCAAAACCCTAGATGCGAAGCATCTCGCGGAAAAAAATTTGAAAACAACATTCTCGAAGCTGAAGGAGACTGTCAGGGAGTATGATAAAAGGATGAGGGACTTACTTAGCCAACTGGATTACAACATAGATGAACAACTATTATCCAATGGTTTCTTCAAGTACTCTCATAGAAAATACGGAGGCATATTAGTCTGGAAACATTTAAAACATATGACGATGCACTCACAAAGGCGTTACAAGTTGAGAAGGATAAATACTACCCAATGCACCTTGTGTAAAGTTGGCTCGAATGGCAGCTAGAAATAATGCAGAAACCATTAAGGGAACTTATCCTCAAAGGGAAATAAATAGGGTGTACAAAGTGTTCAATAGCCGGGCATACTAAAAACAATTACCAACAAGACATCAGTTGACAAGACATATGCTTTGTTCAAACAAAATGTTTCTGTGACATCTTCCAGAAACACAGGCTGCATGCGACAAAGGATTTTCCTTTTAATATGAAAAATGAAAAATCTTCCTAGTGTGTAATTTGTGAAGTTAAGAGTCATGAAACATCTGACTGTCACTTAAACCTGAAGAACCGACATAACTATCACACAGTTTAAATCAAACAAATGTTGTTGCACATAACAACAATAATAATGAACCAAATGAGCAAAAAAACCATTTATACAAAGGCCAGAGATATGAACGTTGATACAACAATAATTGTCGTGGGGGTTATGCAGATCAAGGAAGATTCTTCGGAGGTTGAGACAACAGACCATGATGAACCATCTAGTGCTTCACATGCCACAATGAAGGTCATCAATATGCATATTTTCCATTCAAAGTTTGGACCTATCTCAAATTTTGTACTAGTTGTGGTGTGGGTGATCACACTTTAGAGGATTGTCCCACCATACTCGACAAAATAAATAAATAAAAAATGTTAATGTCTTGTCATGTGTTCAAAAGTATGATATAATTCATACAAAGAATTTACAAAGAGTCACTAGACAAGGAACAAAAATGGACAGTGATAATCCAAGAATAAGTAAGATAAAAGGCAAAGATGACTATCCTAATCATATAAAGAAAAAACAATTATATAATGATGCCTCAAATATGTTTCAAGAATTTGCTAGACAAGAAGAAAACAATCGATAGACAACAAGATATATCTCAAGAACTACTTAACTTAATAAACAATCATAATTTAGTAGAACAATTTATTGATTTATTATACACTATTAAGAACAAATCTGGTGTGGAAAAACAAACCAATAATATGTGTAGCCTAAATAAAAAAGATAAGAGTGATGTTGACCCACTTGTCGACCTAGATCTTGAAGGATATCATGTTCGACAAGTTGTTCTCGACTTCGGGTCTCAAGTGAGCATTATAACAAGAGATACTTGAGAACAATTGGACATACCTTGACTAAATGAATTAGGTATGTATTTGAAACTAGCCTTCCAAGGGCTTATTGAACCTATTGAGGTATGGATAAATGTCGACACAACCATAAAGGTAATTTCCACAAAAGTTGACTTTGAGATCATTGACCCTAAACAAGTATCCAGCTCCTTCCCAGCCTTAGTAGGCCGACCTTGGGGTCAAAAGATGAAAGCATCGATCTCATTAGATAAAGATAGAATAAAGCTAAAAGGGAATGGGAAGAAACTAATTTTCCATATTCACCATTTACAAGGTGAACCATGGACCGAACCCATAGACGAAGAAGTCAATGTCCGACAACTTTATCAAATCCAGAATAACGAAGATTATACTGAACCAAATATATATGGAGAATTACATCTAGGAAACTAGGAATCAGTGGGATATAGCTCAGATGCAGAACTTTACAACTAGGAAATATAAAACTACGAAACTCAAGCAAGACGATGCTGAACGGTTCAAGCCATCCCAAGAAAACCAACGCGTCAATGTTTTTTCGTGTCCATCATTCCAAAGATATTCGAAAGAAAAATTAGGTAATACCCTTCTTTAGCACCAATTAACACAGAAAACAAACAGTCTCTTTAGTATAAAGAAAGAGAATAACCAATACCGCACATTGAACAAGTTTCCAAGAACATAGGTGAGCACAGTCGACTTCAAATCCTGGTCGAAACATTTACAGGTCAAGCTGCTTCATGGTGGGACACCCACTAGTAGAGACTACAAATGTGGACGACAACTTCAACTTACTTCATTGAAAGATTTAGAGGGAAGAAGCTAACTAAATAGGCACAAATAAAAGGAATGGAGAAGACTTGGGTACAAAGATGAACGAATATGGCTGCACCTATTTCCATCAACATTAGATGATTTACCAAATAAATGGTATAAAATGGAAGAAGCACGAGGTGAAACATTTATATGGAATGAACTCAAACAGAAATTCATTGAAGACTTCAAATTCAAAATTCATATTGGAAGATGGCAAATTAGTCGAAGCAGCAGGGAAGGTCAAAACATTCATACAACCGACTTTCCAAAGAAAAATGACACAGGCTTACAGCCTACCAAAAGCATCATCACTTGTCATTGAGTCTAATAAAATACTTCAGTCGACAAGACTTCGACTAGAAAATGAGCATACAAAAGGAAAACGCTTTCAGTGGAAATGTAATCATCCGTAAACAACAAAACAAGTTAGAACAATATTTAAAGTCAACTCAAAAGAAGACACCAACTGGATGAAAGCAGAAGACTTCCCAATGTCATTCTCACAATTTAAAGAAGGAAGTCGAAAAATCAATGAAAGCAAGGCGCCAGAATGTATGGACGCAAAAGTTAAAACGAAAGAAATAAACATTTCCAATGACAATAGACGGAAAATGGTGAGAATAGGTGATTACTGGAATGAGGAGAAAACTACAGAAATCGTTAACTTATTAAAATAATTCCAGGATGTCTTCACACGGGACTATAAAGACCTCAAAGGGTTATTCCAGGAAATGGGAGAAAGGAATATTGATATCAAACCAAATGCCAGACCTGTAAAGAATCGAACTTACAAACATGCTCACAAATACAAAGAGATAGTGAAGAAGGATATCGACAACATGCTAGCAGCTGGAATCATTTATCTAATCAACCACTCGGAATGGGAAATACCAATGGTCATCCAACCAAAAAATAATGACCCAACAAGATTGAGAATCTATGTCGACTTTCAAGAACTAAACAAAGTCACCTTGATAGACTCATTTCCAACCCCATTTGCAGATGAAATCCTAAATGAAGATGCAGGACATGAGTGTTACTCATTCATAGATGGATTTTCAGGATATAACCAAGTACTAATAGCCAAAGAATATCAAAAGAAGACAACATTTGTCTATGAATTTGTATCATTTGCTTATAAATTTATGTCATTCGGTCTTAAAAATACACCAGTTGTATTTTCCAGAATAATAGTCAAATCATTCTAGGAATACATTTATAAAACCATGGTTGTGTACTTTGACGATTAGACAATATACTCCATGTTGAAAGATCATTACAAATTTCTAAGATAATGTTGGAGAGCTACCAACAAATCTAGCTTTCACTCAACATAAATAAATGCATCTTTATAACCCCTATAGGAATTCTACTGGGGCATATTGTATCCAAATAAGGCATCAATGTTGACTTCGCTAAAATAAAAATAATTCTATATTTGAAACCTCCAGCCAATCCAAACAAGTCAGAAGCTTATTAGGTCATATACTCTATTATAGAGAATTCATTCGTCACTACTCAGATATGACATACCCCTTAGAAGAACTATTAAAAGAATATCAGGAGTTTAAATGAAGTGAAGAATGTGATTCATCCTTCGACACCTTAAACAAAAAATTAGTCAAAGCACCTATTCCCAAGTTTCCAAATTGGTCAGTCAAATTCCATGTACACATTGACACATCGGGCTTAGCAATAGGTGCAATATTAACACAGCCAGGGGATGATGGGATGGATTACCCAATTGTGTATAGCAACATAAAAATAAACAAATTAGAATGCAATTATTCCACCACAGAAAGGAAAGCATTAGGAATGGTCTTTGCATTGCAAAAATATCGGCATTACCTATTAGCTAACCCCTTTATATTTTACACTGATCACTAAGTGCTGAAATATTTAGTAAACAAACCCTTACACCAAGGAAGAATATTTCGATGATTTTTACTGTTCCAAGAATTCAAGTTCGAAGTAGTAGTCCAACCAGGAAAGCTAAATGTCGGACCCAACCACTTGTCGAGAATCGAAACGAGGGAGGAACCAACAGGAGTCGAAGATGATCTATTAGACCTACATCTATTTCAAATAGAAGTTGTTCCTCGAAGAATCGAAGAGATAGCACAATTCTTAGAAAGAGGCCAATTACCCAAGGGAATGAGTACTAAAAAGAAGCAAATTCTAGCAATGAAAGTTTTACCATATAGTCTAATTAACGGATTCTTGTCTAAAATGGGCTTGGATGAAGTACTCTATTGATGTGTTTTAGAGCATGAAAGAGAAATAATTATGCATGAGGCACATTGTGGACCAGCTGGAGGACATTTTTAGTCGGATACGACTGCTAAAAATATCCAATAGCCGAGATTATGGTGGCCTACATTACACAAAGATTGTCGAAAGTTTGTTAGCAAATATGATCGTTGTCAACGTTTAGATCGACCTTCAACTAGCACTGAGATTCCCTTAATATCAGTAAATCCAATTATAACATTTGAAATTTGGGCCATCAACTTTATAGGACCATTTCTGGTTCTATCAAGGACATGTACATGCTACATCACAACATCGGTCGAATACGTTACTAAATGGGAAGAGGAAGAACCTGTCGAAACCTGTTATAGTGAAGTAGCTACTAAATTTATTTATGAAAACATCATTACTAGATTTGGGTGTCCATTAAATCTAATCAATGACCAAGGTTCAAATTTTATCAATAAAACCATTACAGCCTTAACTTAGCAATTCAAAATCGACCATAGACAAAGAGCAACTTATCATCCTCAGTCTAATGGGGCAGTTGACGCATTCAATAAAACCCTGACAAGAGGTTTAACAAAAAATTGCAATATAGATAACGATGACTGGGATGGGAAAATTCCTGTAATATTATGGGCATATATAAAAGCATTTAAAAGATCCACATGCCAAACACCATTTAAACTTGTCTATGGATAAGAAGCAGTCGCCCCCCTACATTCTCGAAAACAGACACCAGCAATAGCCAGCATATTACATATTAATGTAGAAGAAGCTAATAAGGACCAGCTAATGCAACTAGATACGATAGAGGAACACCAACTAATCGCCATACAACACCAAGAAATCCAAAAAAAACAACAAAAACCATGGCATGACCAAAATATCAAAAACAAGAACTTGTCAATTGGAGATCTTACGTTGCTGGAAAGGAAGTCATGTCATGGCTATTGATGCAGTATGTTGGAGTAGGGTCTCGCAGCTACAGAAGAAGCTACTATTTTGACGGATAGACAGTTTTGGCAGAGACACAAGAGGCAGAGCTACAACGCCATAGCAGGTTTCTAGTGGCAGAGCAGAGGCGGAAACTGCGACTTTTAAGATAGAGAAGTCAAGGAAGACGACAGTACCTGAGCGAATGAGAAGAGAGAGCTCAACCACTGCATTGAAGGCAGCGGCAGAAGACAGGAGGGATCAGCTACCCTCATAAAGGAAAAGGAGCAATGAGGCCAAGGTATTGAAGACAAAGGACAGCCAGGGAAGCAGTGCATAGTACCCATGGTCAGCGCCGGGAAGCATGGAAGACTGCAGAGAGCTGCGGTGTGACGGATAGCGGCTACCTCAACGTACATATACACCGAATATCACTAATTAGGGTTTGGGTTACTGTTGGGATAGGCCCACAGTGTTGTAATGGAGAGACCTTCGGGCCGCCTATAAAGGGATGTATTTTGTATTGTAAAACATTGGCATTTTGAGCATTTTAAGCCATCCAACTAGCTAGTTAGCCATTGGGTCTGTTAGCTCACAGTCACCCTGTATTGTAATAGATTCGAGCTCTAGTTCTGTTATTAGCTATAGTATCTTATTGTAACCAGTAGCTGGCTCATAGAGCATACATATAACGATCCGCAGGGATCGACAGAGAGGGAAGAGTATATTGTAAGAGAGACAATATAGAGATAGAAAAGAGATCTAAGAGAGAATATCTCACGCTACATATGCGGTGCAGCAGAACTGTGTTTACCTTCCCCTGAGCTATAATAGAAACATAGTTCTGTGGACGTAACTTCCATCCTGGAGGTGAACCACGTTAAAATCATATGTTATGTGATTGCTTTATGCATTGTGTTTACTTGTTGCATCTATCAGATCTTATATGAGCCTTGTTTACAATTTAATGTATGTATGCGTTATTCAGTCCACAGCAATATAAAAGGATAGACATAAGTTGAAGTCTTTGGAAGGTTGTATGCGAGTTTAGTTTTGCTTGCTTGAAATAGTCATTAGTCACAGTATTAAACAGCCTATCATGTTGAGCCTTGCAAGTCGACACAAACAACACTAAGTGCACTGAGCCGCGGGAGTAGGATATCACAGAGAGGCAATACCGCACCGGTAGAGGAGCTGTGGTGCACGATACCGCAGGTTGGGGACTTAGCGTTGGAAATAAGTTGCGTGTCACCTGGTGCACGGTGATGCGATAAGGCTGGAGTCATTGCGAGTCGAGGAGGTCATGCAACGCGAGCAGAAGGGTCGTGTGACTCGCAGAGAAAGAGGCCTCGCGGCTAGCAGAGCTACGAGTTGCAAGTAGGATGCCACAGAACCTGGTCCAAGATGCTTGAGTCCTTGTCCAACCCATAAGAATTACTTTGGGTGAGACTTCAGGCTGCTTCGTGGTATGTTGCCGAAAGGGCCAGTGAGCTAGGGGTGTTGTTGGTTAAATACAGTAAACTCGGGTCTGCCCATGATAGCCAACAAATGGTTCCGTTGCCGGCTTTGAACAAACAAAGCACTGATGTTCTGGTGGCGCCCTACTAGAGACGAACTCAATGAGTGGGTTTGGTCTAACCTAAAAGATTTTGTTGAACAAGAGAACGAGAGTCCTAAACTGAACATAGAGGCCTGATTACAAAAACATATCCTTACAGACATCCATGCGATATTTTTTGCGACCTTTGGAAACGAGCTTTATGACTGGTTATCAAAGTTAACTGATACAAGCATATTCAAAAAGAAACGAAACATTGTCTGGACATCGGAGCTGATTCAGACCATGCAGAACCTGGATAATCCTATCATGAGGGTAGTAGACTTCTGGCTTGCGAGTGTGCTAGAAGGCTTCATCACAGAGTTTGCAGTTGACCAAAGGAAAAGCTTCAGCGAGGCTGAGTGCTACTTCTTCAAAAGATATCGTGGTAAGTACCTAAGATCTTTAAACTTGTCCATTAAGATGCTATTACATGAAAAAGGAACAATGGATCTAGTTCTAGATGAATAAGTAGAAATAGTAATGTCACAAGAGTTTGAAAGTGATTTTGATGACATTGGACGAACACGTAGTGGAAAGAAGTATAAAGTAGATTTCAGATCTCCCATCTTTGAAGACAGTTCAGATAACACCAGACAGCAGAGTCATAGTACCATAGAAGGAACATAGGGGGGTATCCCTTACCACCCTTACACTCCACAGAAACAGATCGGAACTCAGAACAATCCCGTAGGAACTCCATCAAGTAGCTCACAGACAGTACCTACCACCACTACATCACCTCCACCTACACCGCCGAGTGGTAGTAACACAGTAAATAAACATCCACCACGTAGAAATAGCATGGGGGATGACATGAAGCTACCTATATTTAAGGGAACAGGGACAGAAGACCCAGAGCAGCATTGGTTTCTCTGTGAAGCCCTGTGGATCATTAAAGAAATCAATGAAGATAACCTTAAAATTGTACAGTTGGTCACCACACTAAGAGATCAAGCCTTAACATGGTATATAAAGTATACCACAGTACCTAGGACACTTGTCCAGGTCAAGACCGCCATGATTAAAGAGTTTAAGAAACCTAAGTCTGAGTCACAGTGCATTACAGAACTCAAAGACATCAATCAATCACCTACAGATTCGGTGTGGGACTTTGATCAGAAATTCAAAGCCCTTATCGACCAAGTTAGTTTTGAGTTCGTGCCGGAGCAGCATAAGCCTATGGTTTATTGTAGCACTGCTCCCTCACATTAGACTGCCGTTAATGCAGTAGAAACTCCAGACGCAGGATGACACGTTGGAGATGGCGATGGAACTAGAGGCTTCACCTCTAGATGAGAGCAGTACAGGCATGGCAACTTTACAAAACCAGTTGGCTAATCTCACATTACAGTTGCACGAACTTAAGAAAGGGAAAGAGGTTGCGCAAGACATATGGTGCATAAAATGTAAAGCACAAGGCCATAGTAAAGATAATTGTCCGGCCTTTGTAGAATATATAGCGACAGGGGATCCAAACCCCTTACCACAGATCCACGTGCCGTGGTGTGAAATATGAAAAACATGAGGACATCTACCTCACCAGTGCCCTCTACTTCAGAAGTACGTACAGACACCTAAGAACTTATACTGCGTCTTCTGCAAGTCTGTAGGCCACGATGAACATGATTGCAGAGCCTATGATCTCATGGTTGGAGCAAAGCAAGACTTGTACAGAGTCCAGTCAGAGACACAGGGTCCAGCAGCAGGACCACAGCCTGATCCGACTTATGGTGGCCGTGGAGGAGGATTCAGAGGATGAGGCTGTGGAGGAGGTTTTGCATGAGGAGAAGGCTTCGACAGAGGAGAGGGTTTTGGCCGTGGTCGCGGACCAGTTACTTATTACAACTGTGGAGTTGTAGGACACTATGCTAGGGACTATCAAAACCCCACTGCCACTTGTAACTACTGCAAATATTATGATCATACTATAGAGGAGTGTCCTACCTTGATAGCTAAGATCAGAGAACCTAAGCCAGCAGCACACCAGAACATCCAGCTTATTGCTGCTGAGCAGGAAGAGCCAGAACCAAGAGTCAATATTGTGACTCAGAGTGGTGTTTCTACCAGTGGGACATCGCAGGAGATGGAAAATAATACAGGTCAGGGGTGGGTGCGCCGAGCTCCTAATAAAGCAACACCACTAGACCTGCAGAAGAACAGACAGACATTTCAAGAAGCTAAGGATTTATTTGATGAACCTACACAATCAGGATCGTAGGTACCTCTATCTAGGGGCGTACCGCAGCAAGCACCTTGTGGCGATAGCCTTTTACAGACATCGTGGCCTACCACATCGAGAAGATGCGATGAGGACGAGATGACAGGAAGTGTACATTCCTTCCTGCGGAGTTGTTTAAAACTTGTAAGAAATGAGCAAGCTATTACAGAACTTCAGTGCATCATAGATCAGTGTCAGCCATCTTCTTCCGTGAGCAGTACACAGCGTGATGTTCATAATATTATGGGTCATACAAGAACAGGAAGAGAGATGCCACTCACAGTGCAGGTTGGAGAATTTTAAATGGATGAAGTGATCCTAGATCTAGGATCAGACGTAAATGTTTTGACTAAGCAGACATGGAAACAGATGGGTAGCCCTAAGTTAATCAAATCACCTATCCATCTGAGATTAGCTAATTAGCAGCGTGTGTCACCCCTGGGTCGGTTACCGCAGGTGCCAGTTGACATTGACGGAGTTCGCAGCTTCACGGACTTAAAAGTTATAGAAATCATTGGCGATAGTAGACCGTATCCAGCACTACTAGGCATTGATCGGGTGATCGGTAACATGGATGTTATCGACCTAAAGAGAAGACAAATGACCTTTGAGGACGCCCAGATCCAGGTCATTGCACCATTAGATCCTTTTCAGGGTCCTAGATATATTGAACCTATCCGAGCAAATGAGGAGGCACGTAACATGGAGAGTCTCTATCAGATGACCACAAACCATGGCCACTACATCAACCCAACCATAGAAGGGAATATTAGTTGGCAATGCGACAGCTCATGCGCATCAAATTCAGATGTTGGTCTAGAGAACTGGCAGAACAGACTTCATGAAGTCTCAGCACGCAGATGCGCATATTTGACTAAGTCAGTACGATGGATTGACATAGAGATCAATGAGATTCCATTATTTCATGGTCTAACAGATATCCAGGAATTTCTCGAACAGTTTGAACAATAGATATCTCACCAGCAGAGGATCGCAGCTATGGACCTTGCAGTACGAGCCACACCTGCAAGATGGTGGTATGCACATAAAGAGAATATCGCATCATGGGATGATATTAAAATATTGATGGCGATCAGATTTTCTGTCGATAGAGAGGATGTCCAGCACAAATACACAGGAGAGAGTGACCCCAGAACACATATTCAGACATGCGAACAGAGTTGGTTGGACATTCTTGAGGATGAATGGGTTCACCGATTCATTCATACTTTGGATACAGTTCGAAGGAACTGGTATACAGAGACTGAACTGCGCAAGGGAACAACAACATGGCCACTTATGATAGACTGCTTCCTACTCACCTTCACTTTTGAATATGAGTATCCAAGTGTTGATCAGGCCCTACAAGTAATCAAGACTAAGATATTCGAGGATTGTACCATATTAGTGTCAGCTCAACCTGAGTGGGCTATCCAGCTCGAAGAGGCGCTGGAGTGTTATAATTTTGCATCAGAACCAGGGGAGGAGGATGAGGATCATCGTGACACCAACATTCTAGAGTTAGAAGGCACTCGCGATGTTGAGGGACCACAGTTACAAATTCCAGCAATCATAGAGCCCATCAAGATAAAAAAAATCAATATTGGCATAGACATAGAACCTAAGTTTGCCTCTATTGGAGACTATTGGAACGATGAAACAGTCGGACAGATTGCAGACTTGTTACATGACTATCAGGACCTATTTCCCACCAAGTTCACAGAGATGAAGGGAATAGTCGGAAACCTTGGAGTCATGAGGATACCAATGAAGGAGGATGCTAGACCAGTGAAACAACATCCATATAGATTAAATCCGTGGTACAAAGAAAAAGTAAAGGATGAGATCGATAAGATGCTAGCAGCAGGCATCATTGAGCCAGTAGAAGAAAGCGAATGGGTTAGCCCCATGGTCATGCAAGAGAAGAAAACCAAAGGAGACATTAGGATCTATGTTGACCTGTGCAAACTCAACGATGCATTGCTCCACGATCCATTTTCGACACCGTTCACTGATGAGGTGTTAGATAACGTGGGAGGATAGGAGGTCTACTCCTTCACTGATGGATTTTCAGGCTATCATCAGATCAGAATACATCTAGAAGATCGATCCAAGACCACCTTTGCGACAGAATGGGGCTCGTTCCAGTATACGGTAATGCCATTTGGTCTTAAGAATGCACCAGCTATATTTTCTAGAGTAGTAGTTGCTGTATTTAGAGAATACATCCATAAATTTCTAGAAGTATATTTTGATGATTGGACTGTATTTGGACTAATTGACAAGAACATAAGAGATCTAAGACTGATGTTAGAGAAATGTAGGCAGTACCAGATTTCTCTAAACTTGAAGAAATGTATATTTTGTGCACCATTTGGTATTTTGTTGGGTCACATTGTTTGCAGACAAGGCCTGATGGTAGATCCCGCAAAGATTGCCATCATTGTAAATCTTCCAGCACCCAACTCAGTCAAGCAACTAAGGATAGTACTTGGTCATACCGGGTATTACAGAAAGTTCATCAAGGGCTACGCAAATATTACAGTACCAATGGAGAAACTGCTAAAGAAAGATGTAAAATTCCTATGGAACGAGGAATGTCAGCAGAGTCTAGACACACTTAAAGAAAATATGGTTACAGCACCCATCCTAGTATTTATAGATTGGACTAAGCCATTTCATGCACATGTGGATGCATCTGGAATCACACTAGGGGTTGTCTTAACGCAACCAGGAGAAGGGGATATCGATCATCCTATCGCATACTCTAGTAGAAAGATATCGACAGCAGAAAAGAACTACACCACGATGGAAAGAGAAGACCTAGCTATGGTGTATGCACTGCAGAAGTTCAGGCACTACCTATTGGGTGCCTTATTCAAAATGTTTACTGACCATTCCGCATTGAAGTATCTGGTTAATAAGCCAATGTTAGGGGGGAGAATCTGCAGATGCTTACTCCTCTTTCAGGAGTATGATTTTGACATCATTGTGAAACCAGGAAGATTGAACGCTGGACCTGATCATCTGTTGCGGATAGACTCAAGAGAAGAGCCAAGTAACCTAGAGGACAATTTGCCAGATGCGCAGTTGTTTTCTATCCAGATCGCAGATGACTACTATGCTGACATTATTCACTTTCTCACTACAAGATTAGCACCTGATGAGTTCACTAAGCAGCAAAAGAAGTAGTTGGTTGTTAAAGCAGCAGATTTCACCCTGATCGCAGGACACCTATACAAGTTAGGACCGGATGAAGTTCTGCGCAGATGTGTGATGCCGCATGAAAAAGATGCTATTATCAGAGAGGCACATTCAGGAACTACAGGAGGTCATTTCGCAGGAAAGCCGACTGCGCAGAAAATCCTAGATGCAGGATTATGGTGGCCTACGTTGCACAAAGACACTAAGGACTTTTTTAGATGCTGCGATATCTGCCAGAGGGTAGGAAAACCCTCGCGATGGGATGAAATTCCACTGCGACCGCAGGTTATGCTGCACGCATTTGAAAAATGGGCTATAGACTTTGTGGGTCCTATCAACCCACCAGGAAAGTGCACCGGCGCAAGATATATTATCACTGGAACAGAGTACCTCACCAGATGGGCAGAGGCCAAAGCAGTAAGAAATTGTGATGCTCCTACAGCCGTACAGTTCCTTTTTGAGAACATCATCAGTATATTTGGATACCCCGTAATTTTGATGAGCGACCAAGACACACATTTCTTGAACCGCACCATTGAGGCCTTGACAGAAGAATTCCAGATTCAGCACCATAAAAGCACACCCTACCACCCACAGGATAACGGTACGGTGGAGGCCTTTAATAAGATTTTAGAAAACGCTCTTACTAAGATCTGCAATAGCCAAAGGAATGATTGGGACCTCAGAGATAATGTTGTATTATGGGCGTAGAGGACCACATGCAAGAAACTTACAGGACACACACCTTTCAACTTGGTGTATGGACAGGAGGCTGTTATGCCTATGGAATATATTCTTCCCAGTTTAAGAATTGCTCAGATCACCAGGATGACGGATACAGACACAGTGGAGGAAAGGCTAGCACAGCTGCTTGCCTTAGAGGAAGACAGATTCATCGCCGGATTCCATCAGAAAGTGCAGAAGGCATGAGAAAAAGCTTGGCATGATAGACACATTAAGAGTAAGACTTTCTAGATCGGAGACATAGTACTCCTCTATGATAGTAAATTCATTAAGTTTCCAGGGAAGTTCAAGACACATTGGCTGGGGCCATATCAGATACAGCAAGTTACAGAGGGAGGTGCCGTTCAGCTCAGCCAGCTGAATGGGGAGCTTCTTCCCACATTGATTAATGGTAGTAGGCTTAAGCTCTATAGCGATAGCCACCCCACCTCTCAGCCCTAGCTTAGCCAGTTTACGGTGGTGCAGATGTCCAGTGTAGTTGAAAGGAGGCATCGCACCAGGAACTAGTCTACACCGACAGGTATTCTAAGCATAAAGAATCGCATAAGGTCGGTTCATTTTGCGCAAGTCATCAGTGGCTTGTGGGAAAAAGAAAAAAAAAACACTTGTTTGTTTGTGCAGGTGATGCGGTGTTTCAGCGCAGCAATGTGATGTTTCCCCGTACCATGTATCCAGTTTTGCAATCGACAGAGGGCCAGTCAAGTCACCTTCTGACAGGCAGTTAATGAGGAAAGAGAACAGGATCTTTCTCAAGTTCTACAAAGCATCGCATTGGAGTTACCCCAATGCCACATTGAGTTCACCTTGCCTCTTCAGCAGAAGGTACGAAGAGTTGCAGACAGAGCAAAGGCTATGGAGGAAATAGTAGCCAGGATGGCAGAAGAAACGGCTAAGATGGAGGAAGACCACAAAGCACAGATCGATGAGCTTGAGGCCCGTGTATGAGACACTTCCCAGGCAGACAAGCAAGCGAGAGTAGAGGCCTTTCGACTCGCCTCTGCACAGATGCAGTCTTGCATCGACGACGCACTGTCAGTACTAAATGATGCGATGGACACATGGTCAAACTTGGATCAGCCACCTGAGAAAATAGAAATCCAGCAAAATATTCAACAGATAGAGAATACTACGACGGCAATGAAAGAAGAAATTAAGAGCTTAGCAGCTCTTCAGAAGATGAGGAAGACAAAGGAGATGAACCGCTTGTAGCAAGAAGCGCAGCGATTAAGAACAAAGGAGATACACATCAATGACCTGCTTCAACCCTACCAGGAGCAAATCACCGAGTTAGTAGATAAGGTGGAGTAGAAAGTGAGGGAGTTCACTACCACCAGAGAGAAAACTGACGCAACAGAAGACGCCAGTATTAGTCAAGCTTTGCTTGACTCGGCACGAGAGCGTGTCGAAGTGATGTATAAGGAAGTCACAGGACTTCGCGACAAGTTGCAGCAGACTTCGTAGGAAGCCAAGGAGAAGCTACAGCAGGAGAATCCCGATGGTAGTGGCTCGGGGGCGAGCCACAAGTAAGTGTTAGGGGACTGGTGGAGTAGGGTACCGCAGCTACAGAAGAAGCTACTATTTTGACAGATAGACAGTTTTGGCGGAGACACAAGAGACAGAGCTACGACGCCATAGTAGGTTTCTAGCGGCAAAGCAAAGCCGGAAACCATGACTTTTAAGATAGAGAAGTCAAGGAAGACGAAGGTACCTGAGCGGTTAAGAAGAGAGAGCTCAACCACTGCATTGAAGGCAGCGGCGGAAGACAGGAGGGCTCAACTACCCTCATAAAGGAAAAGGATCAATGAGGCCAAGGTATTGAAGACAAAGGACAGCCAGGGAAGTGGTGCATAGTACCTATGGTCAGCGCTAGGAAGCATGGAAGACTGCAGAGAGCTGTGGTGTGACGGATAGCGGCTACCTCAACATACAGACACGCCGACTGTCACTAGTTAGGGTTTGGGTTACTATTGGGACAGGCCCACAGTGTTGTAATGGCGAGACCTTCAGGCCAACTATAGAGGGACGTATTTTGTATTGTAAAACGTTGGCATTTTGAGCATTTTAAGCCATCCAGCTAGCTAGTTATCCATTGGGTCTGTTAGCTCACAGTCACCCTGTATTGTAATAGAGTCGAGCTCTGGTTCTGTTATTAGCTGTAGTATCTTATTGTAACCAGTAGCTGGCTCATAGAGCATACATATAACGATCCGCAGGGATCGCCAGAGAGGGAAGAGTATATTGTAAGAGAGACAATATAGAGATAGAAAAGAGATCTAAGAGAGAAGATCTCACGCTGCATATGCGGTGCAGCAGAACTGTGTTTACCTTCCCCTGAGCTATAATAGAAACACAGTTCTGTGGACGTAACTTCTATCCTAGAGGTGAACCACATTAAAATCATGTGTTATGTGATTGCTTTATGCATTGTGTTTACTTATTGCATCTATCAGATCTTATATGAGCCTTGTTTACAATTTAATGTATGTATGCGTTATTCAATCCACAACAATATAAAAGGATAGACATAAGTTGAAGTCTTTGGCAGGTTCTATGCGGGTTCAATTTTCCTTGCTTGAAACAGTCATTAGTCACAGTATTAAACAACCTATCATGTTGAGCCTTACAAGTCGACACGAACAACGCTAAGTGGGATGAGCCGCGGGAGTAGGATATCGTAGAGATGCGATACCACACCATCATAGGAGCTGTGGTGCACGATACTGTAGGTTGGGGACTTAGCATTGGAAAGAAGTTGCATGTCGCCTGGTGCGCGGTGATGCGATAAGGATAGATTCATTGCGAGTCGAGGAGGTTGTGCGACGCGAGCATAAGGGTTGCGTGACGTGAAGAAAAAGAGGCCTCGCGGCTAGCAGAGCTGCGAGTTGCAAGTAGGATGCCACAGAACCTGGTCCAAGACGCTTGAGTCCTTGGCTAACCCATTAGAATCACTTCAGGTGAGACTTCAAGCTGCTTCACGGTCTGTCACCGAAAGGGCCAGTGAGCTAGCGGTGTTGTTAGTTAAATACAGTAAACCGGGGTCTTCCCATGATAGCCAACACAGTAGGACAATCTGGAGGTATTGTAATCCTTTGGAAGCCCCGATCGATGGAATTCTCCAACTGATGGGCCAATAAGTTTGCTTTAATGATAGATTTTTGCTTATTGGATTCAGGAGTCCATGGAACAGTTGGGAACATCTATGGACTTAGTTTTTTCCTTGAGAAGTAATCTTTTATGGATTTCCTCAACTAGATGAAGGAGAAAGCGGAGCAGGGTTCATGGGTGCTAGGGGGAGATTTCAACCTTATCGCAAATCTCGGGGAAAAGAAAGGAGGAAGAAGAGCCCTGGATAAATACCAGGAAACTTTCAGTGAGTTCTTAGATCAGAGCTCGCTGGTTGATGTGGAAACTAGATGTGGCTGGTTCACGAGGTGGGAGATATCGCAGCATCTATCGTAACGTGGAGGGGAGCATTTGGTGGCTTCCCACCTGGACCTATTCTTGGTGTTGGAGAACATCATGCATAGTACGGGGGAGATTTTGGCTGATGTTCTCCTGGTGGCTGGATCTGATCACTGGCCCATCAACCTCTCTTGGGATTGGTCTTGTTTCCCTAGGGGAAAACCATTTCGTGTTCAAAACTTTTGGATGGAGCATAAAGAATTCAAGGACCTAGTCAGTAAATGGTGGCAGGAACTGGTCCCCCCCAAAGGACCATTATGTTTTGTTTTTAGCAAAAACTTAAGGCCTTGAAAGCTAAGATCCACATGTGGAATAGAGAGGAATTTGGAAACAACTTTGAGGAAAAAAAACAACTATTGCTGGAACTGGATCTCATCAACAGAAAGGGTATGGAAGACGGCTAGGATGAGGACATGAAAATCAAAGAAAAGGATCTAATGGGACAGCTGGAAGCTAGGGAAAAATAGGAGGCGTTGTTTTGGAAACAAAAGGCGAGGGTAAAATGGTTGCAGGAGGGTGAAAGAAATACTAAATTCTTTCATAACTCAGTGATCCAAAATAGGAATAGCTCTAGAATATAGATACTTAAGACTAGGGAAGGGAATAGAGTGGAAACGAGGTGGGAGATAGAAGCTGAACTTACTCAACACTTCTCAGAGATTATCAAGGAGGATGGGGGGGATAGAAGTCGGTACATTGAGAAAATAACATGTCTAGTTCCTAGGCTGGTCACTGGAGAAAACAATGAAATGTTGATCAAGACCATTGGGATGCAGGAATTTGAGGAAGCGGTCAACCAAATGGATTTGGGGAAATCCCCTAGCCCATATGGCTTCACGTCCAACTTCTTCCATTTATTCTAGGATCTTGTTAAGGAGGATGTGCTTAACATTGTGGAGGAATCCAGGACCAAGAAAGGGGTCCTTAAAGCCTTCAATGCCACCTTCCTCACCCTTATTCCTAAAGAGGTGGGGGCGGATACCCCTGACAAATTCAGACCGATAGCATTATGCAATGTCATTTACAAAATCATATTCAAATTCATAGCTAACAGACTCAAACCTCCCATTCTGATGCTCATAAGGCTAGAACAGTTTGGTTTAATGGAAGGTAGGCAAATATTGGATGGGGTTATTCTCGTGCATGAGGTGCTGCACTCTGTCACGTCCCCATCCCTCAAACCGGCAAAGAGGACACGACGAACACCAAATACAGCTGGGCAAACAACCCCATGAACATGAACAAAGATCAATGCTGAAAATTAAAGGCTTAAACACAATGCATAACAAGAATGCCAAACATACAAACACACACAAATGCATAATTCCTCAAAGCATTCAGTGGAAGCAAACATATACATTTCCAGCATTTAACATGTTCATCATTATTCATTATACAATAGATATAAATTGCAGAGACAAAAAAGCCAAGATTACTTATCTTTTGGATGAAGAATCCTGCAACCAGCTACGTCGCTGCAACGTTCCACCCAACCATAGGCCAGCTTTCTCATCAATCTCTCAACAATGCTTCCACCCCCGAGCTGGGCATGATTCCTCCAAGGATAAGGGTCAATGCAGGCTTACACATAGCCAGGGGACACAATCAACCAGACCAACACCGCTGGGTTTATCAGGCCATCAACAACTGGCCAAGACAGCACAGTCCGAAGACCAACCACTGCACACTACAGACACACAATTCCGTCACAGCCCTGTGAAGAAGGCAAGGACAACCAGGGATAATCCCAAACAAAAGATGAGCACAGCTCAAGGTCACCGAACAACATAGAGTTGTTCTTGGCCCTAGCATGGCCAAAACAACTCAGCACAATGCCCAATTGGAGGTATATCAATAGCCACAAATATACAGTGGATGATAGCAGCAATTCACAGCCCCAAACAGGGAATTTCAGCCAACAACACACACACGAATTCCCCAATGCAACGGCTGGGAAACATCACACAGGCGACAAAAACAGAGGAGGGGCGAACTCCCAGCATGGACAGACAAGAAAAGATTCAACCAACGGATTAGCAATCCCTAGTGGCCCAAAACAAATTTGGACACCATAGCCAACAACACTCGCTGGGAAGACATCAGCCCCAAAACATAATCAGGGGGCACAAAGCACAGGGAGAAACATACCTGATTCCACTCTGTGGGAAAACGTAAATGATCACCGATATGCAGCTCCTGTCCTGGCTGCGTGAGAAGGTAAGGCCGCGAGAGAACAACTCGCTGGTCTCTGCGCGAGTGGAAAGAATGCCACAACAGGCCGACGAACAGCACGAGAGTGCACAAATCTCCCTGCGTGAGGTGAACCGACCACCATGAGGAATGAAAAGACCATTCGATGTATGCGAGGATGAACATACTTTCCCTCCGCGTGAGGAAGAATAGTCCACGGCTCTGCGTGAGGAGGAACAGACCATCCCTCTCCCTGCGTGAGAGTGAGCAGACTCCCCCAGAAGAATGAACCTACTCTGCGCATGAGGAAGATGAACAGGCATGGCCAGAATGGAGTCGTGGGTGGAGTGGACAGGTGGGTAAGGGATTGACAGTCCTGCCACCCCACTCCCAAAACAATAACTTCCTCAACCACCCAAGACAAGACATTGAATAGGTTGACAAGGGAAGATGGAAAATCAACAAGGTGGTAAAACATGGGTTTTTCCCCCATAACCAAGATTTGACATCCCCCACCCCTTATCCTTTGGAATCATGCCCTTTTCATTCAACGTTGCACTTCCGTAGTTGGTTGTGGTTTTAATTTTATTTGATGTGCGGGTTTACATGATGCCGAATTATAATGTGCCAAATAGCACGATAAACCCTCGGCAACTACCCCCATTGCCGATCCATACACAACCAAATCGATGGTGGGGCTTTTTCCTTGAGCTCCTCACCATGATTAATTACATTATATACATCATGCAAACGAGGTCAAAACCGAGACATTACATTCCCCTCCTCCTTGGAATAACACCGTCCTCGGTGTTCCATTACATATATACAATATATATACAACTGCACATCAAAATTTCAAAATTGCAGATTTGTCCCACGTTCAATCATCTACCTTGAATGTTCAAGACCAAGCCCCTCGGCTTCCATGGAATTCTCCTACTGGTTCTCAGCTCCCAGCTGATCCCGAAGTCTAGGAACTTTGTGGCTATCACCTTCATCATGTTCCCTCATTGGGCAGTCCCGGTGTAAATGATGTCCTCTGCATCTCCAGCATCTCACTGGCTGCTTCATCTTTACCTGCTCAATTTCCTTTGAGTCTTCATGCCTGGACCATTTCTTATCGGATCGCTTGGACAAATGTCCCATTGCTGATCCACCTTCTTTTTCTTTGCCGATTGCTCCCAGAAGGCTTTTCACCTCCCTTTGCAAACCAATAGAGTCGTGCAAAATCCGGTGGTTCATTTCATTTTGCCTTCTCTGTATCTTGAGCATCTCCCCAAGGTTCTCTTGGGTCTTGGAAACCACTTGAAGGAGACTTCCAGCCAAGTCCAGCAACTTTCGATCTGCTTCCATGATCAATGTGCACCACCTGGTATCACTTTCTCACCTGTGAAATGCACCATTGACATTTTATCAGACCAAGCATAATATAGACATTAAAATCAGTCAATTAATTTCCCCAATTGGCATGACAATCCAAGTTTTATCAAGGAAACTTTCATATTTTTCATGCCTTCCCCAACAGGCACATGAGCTCATTCATGTCCATTCTTGGGCAGGGAATTAACCATTCCAGCATTCACAAATTTACTTAAGCAATACACACATTTCATTTTCAGTCATACATGCATTCAACAATCTTTTGTTTTCACAATGCATAAATATATATATGTATATATATAATCAAAAGGGAAGAGAGAGGAGTAAGATTTTTTTCCCCTCTTTGTTTTGTTCCATCCCGAAACCCACACCACTACCGTGGCTTTTCATGCTCTCAGCCTCTTTCACTTCACTGTGAATGCTGGACCAATCTCTCTTGGTCATGACACTTAGTGTCTTCGGTCTATTCCAGACCTCTAAACCATGGAGTCTCTCCACATGGTTTGTCTCGGCTGCTAGGACTCCCTCGTCTTACTAGCATCTTTTCATTATCACTCATTCTGAGCTTCCTAGGACAGTCACATGTCCACATGCACCCCTAGGATGCTCTCATAGTCCTCGCTTCTAGCGACACCTATATCCAAACATTGAATGAATTCACATGTTTAGTTTATTCTCATCAGTTTTATCTCTAGAACAAGAGCTTAAAACATCCTAACCAAATCATATACACATGTATATTCATAAGCAAAATAATCCAATACTTATCTGTATTGTGCGTTTCCTCATTCATCCACAGGATCTTGCTTCGCCTTGCAAACCTCGGGATCACCTATGGTCTTAGATGTTAGGTCAGCACGCCGACTGCTCCTCAACATCAAATAATTAATGTCCAACTAGTACACAATCATGTCGACTAGGCTTGGAACTTTATCTTGACCATTTCTAGGTCTAGGATCTACCATGGATCCTCAGGCATATAACAACCCATCATACACTTATACCAACACACACTTATATCAACATACACTTATACCAACCATTCACTTATATCAACACACAGTTATATCAACAATAACCCTTACTCTGCAACCCCTCACAACAACCATTTACCATTTACCTTTACCTTTAGCTTATCCATTTGCCGTCGCAGTATGCCTTTATATCTGTTAGGCACTGTCAAGGAGTTGGGAAAGGCTGAATGCTAAGCTGGTGAGCTCACTGCAGAGCTAGGAACACCTACACCAGAACTAGCCTGACTTTTAAGACACCCACAGACACCCAACACAAGGAACCAGTCCCTTCTTTGCTACTCAGTCCCTCAGGCCCTGCATTCCCTTCCAATTCTATCCCGGTGTTGTGGAGAATAAAGTCAGCCCTCTAGCTCTGTCTGTGTGGTTTCCAATCACCAAGTTTGAGCAAACCAAGCCCCCATCCCTGCTTCCTTTTTACGTTTCATATCCACGCATGTCTTACCGACATAATCGATACCATCTCACTCATGTTGTTTACCAAACATGCAGTGCAGACGAGACATTTTCAAAATGTCCAATGGTGTTTCACCCGAAACCCATTTCTAAGGGAAAACCTTCCCATGAAGTTTGGCTTCTGCAGGCCATCACACATGGTCTTCCTGCAGCGTGTACTCCTGACACACTCATCAAATAGCCAAACAATCAATCATTTTCTGATAACACAATCCAAATTGATTGTTCCATAACCAAATAATGACATTAATAATCAACTTCAATAAGAATTTGCAATTCTATCTACTACAAAAATTGACTTGTTCATTTGTGGGTCTCCTGTAAGCAGCATTACTATGCCCATTATAATTTTATGCTTACTATCATAACATGATTACCCACTTACCATGCGTCCCTCTTGACACAATCTTATACAAGCCAACAATGATTAGTAGTCGTTAGCACTTTCTTAAATACGAAATCCACAATTCAAATTTAACAACCCATTACGCATATCAACTATTTTCACAACCATGAGAATTCTTCTCATAAATGGTAGATTCTGGCATTGGTCAGGGTCTTACCTCTCAATGCTATACTCGAATTAATATACCTGAAACATAAGCTTCAAACATCCAAACACAATATTATGCAAGCCAACAATGGCTAGTGGTTGTCAGCAATTTCTCAAATCCGAAATTCATAATTCGAATTTTAACAAACTATGATGCATATCATGTGGTAGATTCTGGCATTGGTTAGGATCTTACCTCTCAATGCCATACTCGAATTAATCTACCTGAAACATAAGCTTCAAACATCCAAACACAATCTTATGCAAGCCAACAGTGGCTAGTGGTTGTCAGCAATTTCTCAAATCCGAAATTCACAATTCAAATTTTAACAACCTATGATGCATATCGTGTGGTAGATTCTAGAATTGGTCAGGATCTTACCTCTCAATGCCATCCTCGAAATAATATACCTGAAACATAAGCTTCAAACATCCAAACACAAGCTTATGCAATCCAATAGTGACTAGTAGTTGTCAACAATTTCTTAAATTTGAAATTCACAATTCAAATTTAACAAGCTCTTTCACATGGTAGATTCTGGCATTGGTCAGGGTCTTACCTCTCAATGCCATGCTCGGAATAATCTACCTAAAACATGAGCTTCAATCAACCAACACTGGGTAAGTCTGGATGCATATAACTTTTCATTGCTACAACCACCACTGAAGCATCTTCAGAATTTATAAATTTCAAATACTTCCAACTATTAGTCACATCAATATATACCACAACTCATTTACTTCATGCAATCATTATTATGCTAACATTCAAGGTAGAGTTACAGCATTCATGCAATTTAGATACTCCTTACTTCACAGGCGTACCATTCATACCACCTTGCTCTTCAATAGAGCATTTCTGGTAGTCAATTGATCATGACTATCCTGCATTCATAACAACCTCTAAAATGATTCTTGAATTATCATCAATTCACCATTTCAGTCATTAGTTAGTCCGCATATCACATGCATTCATGCAATAAATCACAACATTGCACCTACACTTATGCAATCAGTCATTCACACCCTTCATAGGCATACATCCATTGCATAACTACAAGGTTCATAAAATCTTTCCAATTCCTATCCATTCATGCTATCTTGCATTCAATATACCGTGCATGGCCTAACCATGACTAATTCATATAGGATGCATTATTATAATCAATATCATCAACATATATAGGCATGACACCTTTTTATATTCAAATTTCCACATGGTAGGAGGTCTCTTACCTTTACCATTCCATGGAATCTGCCATAAGCAAACTCTTACCTACATGGGTCGTACTTACACCGTCACCAAGACCAATTTGGTTGGTCCTTGTAAGGGATTGCAGAATTTGCTCACCAACTTTTGTTATGGACTCGTTGCCTTATCTCTTCTCCATAGGGTTGCTGGACACACTCTGTCAGCATCAGCAACATATTCATCTAGGTTCATGTCACCGTCGGTGTTTACACTAATGCCAACATCGAAGCAATAATTATCATTAATGGTTCATTATAAATATATAATTTCCAGTATTCTTACCAATCATGCAATATCTTATGCATGCAATACATATCTTCATGCATTCCATGCATAAACTTAGGAAGTGTAGTTAAAATCAGCAAGATAGGGTCTAATGAAAACTTCCCTTTCAAATCCCTCATCTTCTCATGGAATTCCTTTCCACACAACAACTGGTTGACTTCACAGTCCTTGCTACCCCTGGGCATGCAATTGTTCAGATTTGTCCATTTGATAGCAGCGGCCATCATTAGCACTTTGCTGCTTCATGCTTAGGTTCCGGTCACTTATCCTTGTTCCTTGCTGGATAAGCTTTCCAACGCCTATCCACATGCTTCATTTTGACCTTGGATGTGAAAACCACACCACTTCTAAAATGCTGATTTTCACCAAATCTTTGCATTTGACACACAGCTGCATTTTGGTTGCCAACTTCAGCCGCTTCACTTCTGATGCACCATTCATCTTTTATGAATTTTGGGTTTTACTAATTTTCCCAAAACATAGAATCTTCTTTTCTCTAGGATGACTGTCTCAGGGAATGACGGTGGTCAAGGGGGCTTGCCCCCTTGTGGCTTCCCTGCAGGGCGGGTTGAGGGCAACGTCCTTGTTTTTTTTTTTTTTAGTAAATCTTTAATTTTCACACAATCCGGTGCATAAGATCGCTGCCACTTTCTCATTTTCCAGCACATGAAAATTCACTGGAAAACTGCTTGAAAATGCTGCTGGAAGGCAGTCGAAATCGGCTGGAAATCCCACTGAAAAATCCCAAAATGTATTTGTGCAAAATCGGATCTCATTTCATCCAATCTTCCGGCGTATCGACTGTCAAAACAGCCACTCCTTCCGCTATATCGGCGGTTGAAACCACTAATATTTCCACCACTTATTCTTTTCATCGGTGAAACAACTTCATCCACAGAATCGGCGGTCAAATTCCTTCTCTAGCCACAGAATTGGCTCCCAAACCAATTTCGCAGTCGCTGAATCGGCTCCCAGAAGCTTTAATCGTTCTGCGGATTATAGCTCATCGATTGTCGGAAGCTTTTCTACATCGGAAGCCGAAACGTTTCTGCTTCTGCAATGGCGGAACATGATCTCTTTCCTTCCTCCAATTGGCGGCACAATCGAATCAACATCGGCAGTCCTTTTACATCGGAAGACTTATCACTTCTGCTTCCACAACGACAGATGTCAGAACTCTTTCTTCTTCCACAACGGTGGACGTCGGAACCCTTTCTTCTTCCGCAATGGCGGACGTCGGAACCCTTTCTTCTTCCGCAACGGTGGACATCGGAACCCTTTCTTCTTCTGCAACGGTGGACTAGAAACTGCTAAACCTTCCGCCACGTCGGAAGGCAAATGCCTTTGGATTCTGCAACGGCGGAAGGCCAAACCACATTTTCTTTCGCAATCCACACTTTCTTCCTTAGAATATGTCACTTCCAGCGTCGGTGGTTGGATGAATTTCATGTCGGATGTGGAATCACTTCATCGTCCGCAACGGCGGAAGGCCAAACGACTAACTCTTCCGCTACGATGGATGGGAAACCACAAATCCTTCTGCCACAGTGGAAGTCAATTCCGCCAATCCTTCCGCCACAGTGGAAGTTGGAACCACTGATCCCTCCGATGACCTGACTGTCAACACTTAGAAAAATTATTGAAACTTGCCACTACTCTGCTGAATAGAGAAGGTGATTCCACCTTATGTCACTTCATCTTCTTGGCCCATAGAGGCCCATTGCTGCAACCTTGAGCTCTGATACCATATTGTCACGTCCCCATCCCTCAGACGGGCAAAGAGGATGCGACGAACACCAAATACAGCTGGGCAAACAACCCCATGAACATGAACACACATCAATGCTGAAAATTAAAAGCTTAAACACAATGCATAACAAGAATTCCAAACATACAAACACACACAGATGCATAATTCCTCAAAGCATTCAGTGGAAGCAAACATATACATTTCTGGCATTTAACATGTTCATCATTATTCATTATACAATAGATATAAATTGCAGAGACAAAAAAGCCAAGATTACTTATCTTTTGGATGAAGAATCCCGCAACCAGCTACGTCACTGCAACGTTCCACCCAACCATAGGCCAGCTTTCTCATCAATCTCTCAGCAATGCTGCCACCCCCGAGCTGGGCATGATTCCTCCAAGGATAAGGGTCAATGCAGGCTTACACATAGCCAGGGGACACAATCAACCAGACCAACACTGCTGGGTTTATCAGGCCATCAACAATCGGCCAAGCCAGCACAGTCCGAAGACCAACCACTGCACACTGTAGACACACAATCCCTTCACAGCCCTATGAAGAAGGTAAGGACAACCAGGGATAATCCAAAACAAAAGATGAGCACAGCTCAAGTACACCGGACAACACAGAGTTGTTCTTGGCCCTAGCATGGCCAAAACAACTTAGCACAACGCCCAATTCGAGGTATATCAATAGCCACAAACATACGGTGGATGATAGCAACAATTCACAGCCCCAAACAGGGAATTTCAGCCAACAACACACACATGATTTCCCCAATGGAACGGCTGGGAAACATCACATAGCCCACAAAAACAGAGGAGGGGCCAACTCCCAGTGTGGACAGACAAGAGTAGATTCAACCAACGGATTAGCAATCCTCAATGGCCCAAAACAAATTTGGACACCACAGCCAACAACACTCGCGGGGAAGACAGCGGCCCCAAAACATAATCAGGGGGCACAAAGCATAGGGAGAAACATACCTGATTCCACTCTGTGGGAAAACGTAAATGACCACTGATATGTAGTTCCTCTCCTGGCTGCGTGAGAAGGTAAGGCCATGAGAGAACAACTTGCTGGTCTCTTCACCAGTGGAAAGAACACCACAATAGGCTGACGAACAGCATGAGAGTGCACAACTCTCCCTGTGTGAGGTGAACCGACCACCATGAGGAACGAACAGACCATCCGACGTACACGAGGATGAACAGACTTTCCCTCCATGTGAGGAAGAACAATCCACGGCTCTGCGTGAGGAGGAACAGATCGTCCCTCTCCTTGCATGAGAGTGAGCAGACTCCCCCGGAGGAATGAACCTACTCTGCGCATGAGGAAGATGAACAGGCATGGCCATAATGGAGTCGTGGGTGGAGTGGATAGGTGGGTAAGGGACTGACAGTCCTGCCACCCCACTCCCAAAACAATAACTGCCTCAACCACCCAAGACAAGACATTGAAGAGGTTGACAAGGGAAGATGGAAAATCAATAATGTGGTAAAACATGGGTTTTTCCCCCATAACCAAGGTTTGACATCCCCCACCCCTTATCCTTTGGAATCATGCCCTTTTCATTCAATGTTGCACTGCCGTAGCTGGTTGTGGTTTTAGTTTTATTTGATGTGCGGGTTTACATGATGCTGAATTATAATGTGCCAAATAGCACGATAAACCATCGGCAACTACCCCCATTGCCGATCCATACATAACCAAATCGATGGTGGGGCTTTTTCCTTGAGCTCCTCACCATGATTAATTACATTTTATACATCATGCAAATGGGGTCAAAACCGGGACATTACACACTCACTCAAAATCTCAAGAACTCCTGGGATGATGATTAAGCTCAATATAGCAAAAGTATATGATAAGCTCAATTGGGAATTCATTGAGAAGATGCTGGAAGCCTATGGTTTTTCCCCCGATTGGGTGGAGTGGGTCATGGACTGGGTTTCCTCGCCATTCTTTAACATCCTCCTCAATTGTTCTCCAACCTCAACCTTTCAACCACCCCTCGACATTCGAAAAGGAGACCCTCTGTCCCCCTTTCTCTTCATCCTCATGGCTGAGGGCTTAAGCCGTCTCATTGCGGCCCAGGTTGGAGGAGGTGCAATTCGTGGAGTGAAAGCTCATGAGGGGGTGTTCTCTCAGACTCATCAACAATTTGTGGATGATACTATGCTCATGGGGCACCCTTCAGTCCAAGAAGCTCGAAGCTTCAAGAAAATCCTAGACCTTTTTGCTCGGGCCTTAGGCCCGTGGTCAATCCCAATAAATATTTGGTCTTCTTTGTCAATAATCCCCCAGCCACTCAGAGGAATATCTTGAGAATCTTGGGATTTTCCAGAGGGGCTTTCCTGTCTAAGTACCTTGGCATCCCCCTTGGGATGGGCAGGCCTAAAAAAGAGGCCTGGTAGGAACTTTTGGATAGGTTAAAATAGAGATTATCAAGCTGGGTGCTCCGCCCCCTAAATTTCCCCAGTAGGTTGATCCTGGTCAAGTCCATTTTACAAGTAATACCGACATACCTTCTTTCAATCTTAGCAGCTCCTAAAGATATCCTCAAGGAAATTCGATGTATTCAACGTAATTTTCTCTGGGGGGGACATGGGGAGAAGGCTAAATTCTCTCTGGTGATCTAGGAGGACATTTGCAAGCCTAAGGAGCAGGGAGGATTAGGCCTTAGGGATCCTAAAGTAATGTTGGAGATCCTTGGTGCCAAAGTTTGGTGGCGATGGGTAACCATTCAACGGAACCTTGGGTGAAATTTTGGAGCATAAAATATGCCCGGGATAGACCCAGACATCTTTTGATCCACTTCAACGAGGCCCCTAGTGGGTCACCCATATGGTTGAAAGCCATGGCTGGTAAAATGATTATCCAAGAGCATAGCTTCTGGGAGATCAGGAATGGTAGTAGGGTGAAGTTCTGGGAAGATTCATGGAACCAGTTTCCCATTCTTGGTGTGGATCCACGGTGGACTCTCATCAAGCAACAAGAGCTCGAGTGGGGCAGGATTCTGGTGAACCAAACTTGGAGGCTGGGGAATCACATGGATCATCATCAGTGGAACTTCCTTGAGAAACTTGAACATACAAGTGATGAGGATTGGGAATCCTTCCATGAAGAATTGAACAAACGCTTTACCAAGGCTCAATAAGGCCCTAATATTTTAAGATGGGGATACTCGCCCAGAGGATCCTTTAGCATCAAGGAGGCCTATAGTATCAGGATTTTGAGGAATGCTGCGAATGATGATATATGGAAAAAAATTTGGATAGTCAACTTATGGCCCAAGGTTTCCCTTTTTGTTTGGCTAGTAGTTAGAGGAAGGATCCTCACTAGTGACAATTTGCACAAGCGGGGGATTCTTGGGCCGTCCCAATGATGTCTATGTTATCAAGTGGAGGAATCGATGATGGCATTTGCTGGAAAATTTCCCTTTCATAGAAACATTTTGGGACAAGGGAGCGATGAGGTTTCAATGGAGCGACAGAAGATGGGGTTAAACCTCCCAGACCTTAAGAGAATGGAGTCCAAGAGCCTACAAAAGTCCCATTATCAGAACTATCTCGGATGCTTTCCTAGGTATGGCCATGTGGTGTATATGGAAGGAGAGGAATGCTAGGATCTTTCGAGACTAATGCAAAGATATGGAGATGGTCTGGAAAATGGTGCAAGACAACCTGCTATCATCCATCCGATGCATGCAGTGGCATGAGCAGGATAATATCTTCCCGCGAGAGGAAGTCCAGATCACTGAGAACTAGGGGCTAAATAGACCTATGTTGGATGCTCTGTGCTATCAGGAAAAACTATGTCTTCCCTCCATCCCATTGATATGGGAGGTTCCTCCTCCCAGTGTTTTGAAATTGAACTTTGATGGCGCGTCTAGAGGAAATCCGGTTCTGGTTGGATTTGGTGGCCTTTGTCATGATCACGAGGGTAGGATCAGGATGGTGTTCATGGGAGCTATAGGGAAAGATACCAACAACTCGGCTAAGCTGGAAGGCCTCATCCGAGGCTCGAAAGTGTTGATCAGGGGGTGTTTTTTCCTGGTGACAATCGAAGGTGATTCCAACACCCTCATCCAGATAGCCAAGTGATGGCTGAATGGGAAAACGTCAAAAAAGATCTCACCCAGTTGGCACTTAGCGTACAGATTGGAGAGGCTACGCGACCTTATCCTTGCGCACCCCGCAATCTCTTTTCATCATGTCAGAAGGGAGGAGAACAAGGCTGCTGACCGGTTGGCGAATGCTGGTGTGGAGTGTGGAGTTGGATTCTGACAAGATAGGTTAGAAGCCTTTGGTGAGGAGGAATGGGCCCAACAGTGTCGTCACCTGGCTGCGAGGGATATTAATGGGGAAATACAGATGGCCGATCAGACAGACAGGAGGACAGATGGAGTTAGGAGGCCCAAGCATGCCTACACGCGGCCAAGCTAATGCAGAGTGGGTCTGATGGTTTAAATGCCTATTGGATCTGGTGGTTATACTACTCCATCATTTCGTTTCATGCCACTAGTTCTACCATGCTTGGCACTATTCGAAGGGACCATCGACCGGACGAGGTCCATCATCACCACAGGATGAAGGCTCTCGTTCTCATGATGGGAATGACGCAGGATAAGGTCAGGGATGGGAGCACTCATCTGTTTTATTCCAAATATTTTGATATCCTCTATGACGAGTTCTGTTTCAGAGAGAGCAGGATTGAGTATCTATCTTTCATCTTACTCTGTGCCTTAGAGTTTGGTTTTGTTAGTGTGTCTCAGCTTCACCTCCTATTGCCCTTCTTGTTTTCGCAATCTCTCCCGATGGCTCCCAAATGGCAATTTGAGAGGGAGGTTGGCTCCTGGGAGGCATTTGAATTATCTTCTATTAAGGGGAAATCTCTCAAGTGTCAGACATAGCAAACCACCCATGCTCAGCTCCAGGCTCAGGAGGAGGCTGATCTCTACAAGGAGCACGTTACGCTCAGTATCCGACTCAAGGTAGAAAGGGTGGTCGAGGGGCTGTGGGCTGAGGAGAAAGCCATGCCACGAGAGAATCTTCACATGGAGGTGGTAGAATGGGTCCTGGACCTTGGAAACACTGCCAGTCGTGCTTTAGCATACGATCATATGCTAATGACTTATTGGGCTACAGTCCGACTGGTGGGGCACTTCACGGTGATGCAGGAAACCAAGAGAGATGACGATTCGAAACCTGTGCCCTTTTGGAAGGAGAAGAATTATGAATGGCACACAATGCACTAGAATCTCGATGTCCTCGCAGCCCGGTTAGGTTTCCTGTTTCACCCTGTTGATCGTCGGGCCATGGAGATAGCTAGACCTCAGGAGAGGATCATGAGAAGTGGTAGGGTGAAAGAAGGCGGACCTGTGGACTCCTGAAACACGCCTAGCCCTATGCAAACAATGTCGATGCTCGTGATTGGCTCCCAGCAATTAGCTGCGGTGATCCCCTTGGCTTCAGTTCCCTGCTGGAGATCCCTTTCTCCTGGTTGGATATGATTTCACTCCTCAGTCTTTGCTTTTTCCAAGTTTCCTTTTTTGTCTATGTGTTTCCGGTGTTATATAACTTAGATAGTCGTAGCCCCTATGTTAATAGGAACCATGCTGTCAATAGGGATCCTTGTGGAAACAGGACTTTTAATACGTCTATTTTGATGTGGGTGCGGAAGCAATGTAACTACACCAAGAATTATAGTAGGAATAGTTGTAAAAGGAGGAGCAGGAGGCTTTGGAAAAACTCTGTATTTTTTTTGGAAAAACAGATCAAGCCAAGTCCCAGACTGGGCTTTGCTGGACTAGACTAAGGCCTCCACGTTTTTGGGATGACTTTAGATGTATTTCGCTCTGTAATTTGGCTTCTGTATAGTAATGCAAGTTTTATTTACAAAAAAAAAAACCAATCCTATGGAACAAGAAATCATGGAAATATTCTCCTCTTAAAATTTGACCTAGTCCCTCTAGATGTGAAAGTGATGATGAAAAAGGGCAGAATTTTANAAAAAAAAAACCAATCCTATGGAACAAGAAATCATGGAAATATTCTCCTCTTAAAATTTGACCTAGTCCCTCTAGATGTGAAAGTGATGATGAAAAAGGGCAGAATTTTAATAATTGCATAATTGAATTGGTATTTGGAACAATCACCTAAGGTTAAAATCAGGATAGATGAAGGATATTACAAGTTAGCTGGAATACTATAAATTCTAGACAAATAGAAACTTGAAAAACTAAATGGAACTTAAAAAGTGTGAAAAAAAGAATCCATAGGAAAAAATGGGATCTATCTCAGTTTTTGACAAAAGAAAAAAGGCAAAAGCATAAACATATCCTTATGCAAGATCTAAAATTGAAGTATTACTTAGAGCCTTGGAACCAGTGCAAATTTTGAATAGAAATGGAAAAATATGCAAGACAGACAGTTCCATCAATTACAGAACCAAATGAGAAGACATGAGACTCTGCCCTAGGGAATATATGGAAAATGGTGCACTTATAAAATACTTAGCCAACAAAACATATGAGACAAATCATTCAAACTTGTAGCCAATATTGTTAAGATAGAGGCCTTGTAAACTACTAAAAGGGAGGAAACACTAATAGACTCACAATCTTGATTATAGAGTTCCTACAAAAAAATTTTAAAGTTACTTGTAAATCACGAGTATTAAATAGTCTTGGTGGACACTAAATAACTCCAATTCATTTTATTTTAGGTATTTGTCAAGGAACATAAAACCTGAACTCATATTTCTTATCTAAATAATATTCTAATGTCTTCAATACTATATTATAAATTGATATATTTGGAAAAGTGCATGGGTTCTGTCTCTTTAAGAAAAAAAGACAACCTCCTTTGGGACTGGGGCCCTGCTACATATAGCTAGAAGCAGAAAATCACATAGTATGGCATTTATAAAGAAACATATTCTCATGAAATTAAATAGCCTGGGAGAAATATTGCCTAGCTTATACATCAAATTATTGAGTTCAGTTCCCAAGTAAGCCAAAAATCAGTTTTAAGAACCAATGAGCATTAATTATTTTTTCCAATTATTAGAGGGTAGGGATGTTTTTTGTTTTTCTACTTTGTCACTAGTTATGTAGGGACTCTAGCACTAAAAATAACATTGAGCATATCTTCCCTACAATACCCCAAGCATTTCAACCAGGACATCAAAATGGTAAATTAGCCAATTTTCAGGTAAGCAATGTAATGAACCCTTTAATACTCATAGATTTTGAGGGTTTGCACATTATTCCTTAGCCCTTAATGCACTCATTTAGGTAATTACTAATACATGAGAGGATAATTTAATCCTAGGATAGCTTGGGACCAAATCCCAAATGCTACTAGGATACAGCGAACCTTGGTAGCAGTGCTAAATTTAAACAATCCAATAAGCTAACAATGTAATTAAACATAAAATAACAGTATGTTAAAAAAAAGTATTGACAAGATTCTTCTCAAGACTCCTAAGTATTTTCAATCATCCACTACCTGTCAAGAGGTGGGGAACTGTTCGAATTATACAGGCATGAGGCTTGGCACCACTTAATAGCCAAATTTTTTCACTTTAGAAAGGGCAAGGCTAGCTCAAGTGCCAAAATATATATGGGACGAACACAACCTTGAGAAGTTCTAAACTCAGACAGGGTCTATAACAGTGTACCACTCTCACCTACCCAGCTCACTATTTTGGATAAATAATAGAATACTATAAATCCCAATTAACAAATTGAATATAAATGTTTTGTAACTTTCCTTGCCTCAAGCCATCTGAAGGTATTTCTTCTCTTGTTAACAAATTTTATAGGGACAAGCTCTTCCTTTTCACTCAAGGTTTCATGAGTGAAATATATGGCACTTTGTATTCCTATCATGTGTATATCCCCTTACTCTTTGTACAACCAAATACCTACAACCATCGTATTGGAACATTAAGAAAATGAAACCCCAAGGTGACCCAAATGTATTCATTAGAAGTTAGAACTCTTTACAGAAGCCTAGATTCTGAATTTCAACTTCTAAATAACACCACACAGAAGTAACTAAAATTTCATACATAGGAGGAAAATAATTTGTACATAAAAAAAAAAATCCTGGCAATCTTATAAATCTAACCATGAAGATGATCTTCCAAGGAACCCAAAGGCATATATTCATAGACAAGAAGTCACTGATCACCTTCAAAACAGTAACCAATCAAGTTGACAAGATTAGGATGATGTAGAAGACTAAGCATAAGAACTTCTATAAGAAATTCCCAGTTTCCTTGAATCCCATTTCTATCAAGTTGTTTAACAACCACAACTTGTCAAAACAATTCAAAGCCAATGCAATCAAAGACACTGCAGTAAGTAAAAGTTTAAACGTAAATTGAATAACAAAAATGTGACCCTTTGTCTATGTCACTAAATAGTAAAATCAGACAATGATAAGTCAAGTTCCTATAAGTTGAGGTCCAAATTTCTAAAGGCAAAGAAAAAATGGTAAACAAAGCTCCCTTGGGGAATGAATTCCTAATAACCTAGATGGCAGAAGCTAAGTCAGATGGTTTGGGTTTGACTTTAGACTCAGCAACAATTAGGCTTGCTTCAAATTTGAAATTTTAAAGGAGGTTCACCATTAGGTTTGTCCTTATACATTTTTCAAATATATATATATATATATATATATATATATATATATATATATGATGGACATGGAAACAACAACGATAGATTATAAGCTTGGGATGTGTCATGAGATTTATCGAAGTTTATAAGGGATAGGGAAAATAAATTGCTGCACAAACCCTAGAAGCTGCAAAGTTACAGAAGTTAATCAACGGAGGTGAAAAAACAAATGTGAACTCGGTCAACAACCGTGAGGTTCAATGAACTTGATAATTTTTTTAGGTTCAAACCTCAAAGTTGAAGTTCAATAAACCTTGTGAAATAGGACAAATGTAATGGCTAGTGCTCTCCAAACTGCCCTTGTAAATTTGTCCAAAGGATCCTTCACCAAGGAGACATTTAGGTTTGAAGTTTTTGGTAGCCGCTGCAAGATCCCGAAATGTAAAATTTTGAGCAACAATATTAGAAGTGGAGCTATTCTTAATTGATATGGGTGCCTCATTTTACTGTCAACTGAAGTCTTTGACTTTAGTCTTTCTATGCTTACCACAAAACAAAATATGTGTGACCATTTCTTTTCTATCACCAGAAATCTACATTTTTATTGAAAACAAATTAAAAATCATATTATCAATTGAGGAAATATACAAGACATCTCCATCCAGTATAAATACCATCTTAAATCGTAAATTGAATAGCATACCAAACTACTGTTAAAAGTGAATAATAGCCTTAACATAAAATGAGTCAATAAATGCACTCCACTATTGCTACTGGATTGCATATTAATGAATAATATACATCCTTAAAGCTATCCCAGGGGGGTATCACAACCATTTGTTACCAATGTTCTTGGGCATTTGACTATTTCCATGCTAAAAGGTTCCCAGTTCAAATACCCCCAAGTGAGGCGTACTAGTTTGCCGACAAGTTTACTAGAGATGCCATCCATGAATGTGGGGAAGCATCCCTTGGTTTTCCCATGCGGGTTTCCTTCAAAATGTCAATTGGGTCTAGCGTGGATGATTAAGAGAACACTCAATTTCAAATCCTGCTTCTGACATGTTTTCCCCACTTGAACCAATTGGGGTTGGAAAGGTACCAACAATATCACTCTCATTTAAGTTCTTGAGGGAAGGATGAGATATTTAAAAAAAAAATTAGCCCAAGGGGTCACTCAAACAAATGTCACCAATGTTGGTAAGAATTTGGCTAGTTCTATGTGAGTAGGTGTCCGCTTTGAATCCCCCTAGTTGAGGCATACTAGTCTAGGTCAATTGATTTACTAGGGATGCCATCAATAAATGTGAGGAAGCATCCCTTGGTTTTCCTTGCAAATAAAAATCCTAAAGGTAGCCTTAAAGTTGCAAGGAACCCTCAAATGATGAAAATGTATCAGTTTGGTCAGAATTCCATATATTTAATATTTTGTCAACCACTTGTTTAAGAAAATGACTACACCATTTCACTATTCCAATCTAAGTTGCGCTTTGATTATTATCAGCTCCAAAGGACAAAATGCAAGTGATTAAAAATCAAGGGTACAAGGTCCACATAATTGCATTTAAATGGCTGACAAACAAGTATCGACTATACATCCAGGAAAGTGAACTCCGGGTTGTTATTTTAAATTTTAATTCATGTGAGAAAAATCTTTAGTGATCATGCATCAATCAAGTCCACCAAAGAACAGGTAAATGCCATGATGAAAAAGGTAGACTTGCAAAACGTTGTAATAGAGCCAAAAAAGAAAGATTGTCTATACAAGAACAAATTTCAATGCAATTTTAGATAGAATGATGCGCCACCATTCCACTTGTATCAATTTCTCCATCTTTTGTTTTTGTTCAGTTGTATATCCATTAATGCACATAAAAAGATACACCATACAACTTCACATTATTGGGTCACAGAAAGGGAACGAGGGATTCCCCTCATAACCTAGTTCACCTAGTTCATATTAGTACTCAAATTCAGAGAGTGAAATTCAAAAAAACTGCTGCCACGTTAAAAATATGATAATATTCAACATTAATTTTGGCAAAGAGAATTACAGATATGAAATTAAATTTCAAGTTTGTGGCAATTAAATTCAGAATAAGATCAGATAAAAAATTCAACTACCACTTTATCTCAAAATTCTAATATAGAAGAATTATAAAAAGAGAAATATATTAAATAACGGATTGAAATTCTCATTGTATTAGAATTGCTCATATGAATTGGATATGAATCAGATTTGTGGGCCTATGGCATTAAATTCAAGGAGTTCGACAGACTTGATCTCCAGTGTTTGAGATTCGGGATAAAAAAATGATAGTTTAAATCACCAAATGCAGTGACTAAGCTCATAACATAAGCAAGGAAATAGCCAACAATTCTACATTTGTACCCATTGTAAGAGATTCCAACTCTTCCCTGAAAATGCCTATCCTAGCATGCCATAACACTACTATGTCACTAAATCTGACCTGTGAGCCGCCAATTCACAACTGTTATAATTTAGAGAAAATTATCTGTAATTACTTATAAATAAGAGTTGTCCTGACATAATTCAAATTATTTCTCATAGAAAAAGGATGTCAAGGGCCCAAATTCAAAGAGGAGCCAATGGTGAGGAAATCCATTGTAATCACTTAAAACCAAAAAATATTATTGCTCGCTAATCCAAGATATCCAACCAGACTTGCGTTGAGATTTCAAAGGAATCCTGGCACATTACTAATGAAATTAACAATTAAATGCGACAAAAGAATCATTAAATCAAATTAAACTGACTTGAAGAAAATCTGGAAAGGCTTTGACCCTTTCTGGCAAGTGTTTGGGTTTCTTTACTACTACCCTCATTCTCAACTGAGCCAGGTTGATTCGAACCTATCTTGCGAGATCCAAAGCACGAGAAGTATCCCATTGCAATATTTGATCCCTGAGTCCCTCGCCACCAGTGGAAAGACTTACCAAATCGAATTCAAAGGCACGATCAGCTCCGCTACTATTAATACTACTATACATTCCCTCCTCCAACACTATTATGGGTGCCCTCCTCCAAAACTGCAAACCTGTTGCAAACCCACCAAAACCAAAAAACAGTGGAAAACCCCTATGCAAGAATACGGCAAAGCCATGGTAAAAATTTTGCAATAAAAAAGTCCCCATGATATTTGGTATTTATATAATAATAAAAAAAACCCTTTTACCCTTAATATAGCATCAATATATTGGTTTGAATTTTTTGTATTTTTTAACCTCCCAATAGGAACAAACATGTTATCATATTGGTCCCTCAGCGACACCCCCATGGGCCAAGACTTGCTGTTATGTTCTCCGAAGAACTAGATCCAGCTTGGTGGGATTTAGCGTGGTGTACAGCAGGAGATTACCCTGAAGGTGAAATTGTATTCTTACCAGAAAAAGGTGATTCCTTTGATTCTAACCCTGTTTTAGATAAATTTTCCCCTGATTCACCTGAATCTTCTTCTTCTGATTCTGATGAAGACATAAATTTAGGAGGATGTTCAGGTCCTCCTAATTTTAGCTTTTATATGTTCTCTTCTAACCTGTTAACACTATGTTAAGTTTTTCTTTGGTCATAAGAGATATATGGGAATTTTAGCCTTGTCGAGATGTGTTGGGAAGATAGCTTAGTGTTTGCAGAAGGGGCTGATGACATATACAAGATAGCATTCATCCAATGGAATAAGCCTTAATGGTGGTCAATGTCGAAAGAGGAAATCCAGTCTGTGGATCGAAGATGCAAGGTAAAGAAGAGAACGTTGGATGCACTGAAGGAATTAAATGGTAATCATTATCGAGGGCTGAGATTGATCAGATGGCAGATCAACAGTGTCAAAACATTTCACATGGTGAACATGCCTGACCAAAGCCACTTTTCCAGATTGTGAAATGGGTTAAAGGATGGAGGCATCTAATGGTCAAGAATGGGATCCAAGAAGATCCACGGTTGAAATTGATTTTGTATCCTAGATTTGCAAGGACGCAACAGCAATTTTGGATTGTGAAAAGTGGTACGAGCCACTTAGATCGACGGTCACTATGAGAGCAGAGGGAGATGAGTGGTCATAGTTTATTTCACAATCTTAATTAGCACAGAGGGGACCAGAACCTCACTTCGAAATGAATGGTAGGGTCCGCTCAGATCAACGGTTGTGAAGAAAGTTGATCTTGATCGACGACTGAGCTGCACACGCGTGAGGTAAGGAAAGATGTAGCATAAAGAACCTCACATACCTACGGTTCAGATCGCAAAGAGTAATATCTACGGTGCGAGCCCCTTGGGAAGGGCGTGAAGGTTATGTTGTGTGAAAAGCCATAAAGGGTTCCATGTGAAGTTGCAAAGGTTTGTCTTTTCCAAAACCTCGAAGCCACCAAATATCCAACCACATACAGAGCGCCAGCATGGACCAACCAGGAAACTATGCTACAGAACAAGGTAGGCCCCTAACACCCTCTCAGTGCTATTTATAAATGGATGTAATAGGAGTGGTAGAAGTGGTAGGGGTGAGAGATTATGTAGAACCTGAGGCCACATGTTGAAGGGCAGAAGAAATTCTAGTAAATGAGAATTCTGAGATTTTCGATCCAAGTGGGAGAAGCCATTGAAACCGCTAGAGGAAAATAGGAAATCCTTAAGGACTGAGGTGGAGATACCTATGGTGTTTTTAAATCCTTCTTCCATTTCTTCTCTATTGGCCAAACACCCCATTTCCTTGAGTTTGTAAAATGGTGTGCAGACAATTTCTCTGTCACCGAAGGTGTAATTATGAATAAATCAAAGTCTAAAATCCTTTGTTCAGTCCAGGCTTCAGTCATCCGCAAAACCCTGCATATCCCAGATGAATTTGTCCATATATCCCAAGACAACCAGGAAGAAAATATTATACATTGTTTCAGAGAGTCTACAAACGAAATTAAAGGAACCTTCATGAAGTCCTGTTCTAAACCCAATGGTGAACCCATTGACCTGTCTTACCCTATTGACCTCAACCAATTCAATGAAGAAAATCAGTGGTGTATATCCTCGGCCAATCAGTTTCTAGGTCTAGATACTGACGCTTATGTCACAGAGTCCTTATTGAGTCTTTTGTTCATATTGAGTACTTGTTTGGCTGAACCTGAATTTCCTGGACAATCCTGTCAGTCTTACTGCCTTAAGTTTGACAAGTTCCTAGCCAAGAACATCCATTCTCAGTTAGAGAATTTCCATGGCACTAGAGTGTTCATATTCAAGTCCTTTTTTCTGAGGATGCTTATAGCTTATAATGAAGAAGACCTACAAGTACCAGAACTGCAAATCACTACTGATATGGCCACAGACTACTATAAATTCATGAACCAATTGATGGCTGAAATATACGACCTCTTCTTTCAACAAAAGGTTACCTAGGGTGTTTCCTGAGATGAGGCAAATGCTGCAGCTGTCAAATAGCAAGAAGATAGGGGACTGGTTCCTCACAGAATTCAGAATGACCATAAGGTTGTACGGCTTCGTGCATCCACCCTACATTCTGCCAGCCTGCCAGGGTTTTCTCCCTGGATTTGATTTGGCAAAGACTCATTGTTGAAGAATAGCACTTCTTGAACTTTGAGAAAAGATTGAATTTGATTTTCCCATGGGAAGTGAGACCATACAAGTTAGGATCAGAGCTGCTTTGCCCCTAGTTACCAAATTTCTCAGAGGCATGGAGTTTTCTCTGGGACAAGCGGTAAATTACAACCCTCACTAAATAATTTCCAAAAGAAGGAAAGCTCACAAATGTAGTCCTTTTCAACATGATGAAATACCTAGACTCAGAGAAGCAGCAAACTAGGATGATTTCCATAATCCTGCCCATTAGAGGAAATTTCAACTCAAAATTGGCCTTTTAACTTCTATTCAAATTCCATGTCATCATGTGTTAGCCAATGAAATTGATTTAAATTTGAAATACCGTATAGGTCTTAAACACTTTTTTAATATAAATTTGGGGATAGGTATCATAAAAAAAACTACTTTTTTTGTTTGTATTTTTGACATATCTCCCTGTGTTTTTACTCAAATTTCGATCGAGAGAGCTCGTTGGATGCGGAATTAAATTCTGCATCTCATCATTCCATTTTTTCAGGTATTTCTTATTTTTGGGGTAGCGGGGTCCGTCAAAAGTATACCGAGTGAGTACTCGTTGGATGCAGAATTTAATTCCGCATCCAACGAGCTCTCTCGATCGAAATTTGAGTAAAAACACAGGGAGATATGTCAAAAATACAAACAAAAAAGTAGTTTTTTACTTTTCTTCCTCCAAAATTAATAAATATTATTTTATTATTTTAACTATTATTTTATTAGTTCATTTTAGGAGGCCCATTTTGAGTTGAAATTTCCTCTAATGGCCAATGGATACCAACATAGAGAAAAGCATTGTCTCACAGCTGCCAGGGATATCTTCTCCCCAAAAGGAATTGGCTAAAGTAGTTGCAATAGCCGGAGGAGTCTCATCACTGGTCAACTATTCAGTGAGTTAAATAAAAAGAGGGGGTCTGGGGCCTATGGACACTAAAGAAGTGGACATGACCAGCATGCCCAAAAGGCAGAAAATAGAATGGGGGCAGAAGTTAGTGCAGGTTAAAAGGGGCCATGTAAATGGATAGGTGAAGAAGAAGAATTTAGTGAAAGAACAACAATAGGAAGAGCCCAAGACAACCAAATTGCAAATACAAGAGTATGTATTTGACAGGAAAACTCCAAACAAGCATGCATCGAAAGAGGATTGGCTAGGATCTTACTGAGAGAGGGCTGATAAAAATTTCAAGGAGACAGTAGAACTATATAGTGAGGCAGCATGGTTGCCTTACCCCAATGTGGCGCTGAAAACTATAAGAGATCATGCCACTGACACCCTTAGCTTAGCCTTGGAAATGGGGAACAAGGTGTCAGAGGTCAGTGTGAACCTATCAAAGGTTCCCACTACTGACATAATACACCTCAACAAAGAGACTGGGGATATATTGAATGCCATACTGCTTAAGGCTACCATATAGATGTCCAAGCTGGAGGAAAGTAAAGAAAAAACTTTAAACCTTTTAAGGAAGTTAAGAGTGGAAAACAAAGCACTCAAAGCCCAAATCAACAATTTACAGAGTGAAGCAATGAAAATAAAATGACCAACCCATAAAGGGGTTTTGGCTCGAAAATTGCTCGATGATAAGGAGAAGGAGATCCAGACCCTAAAAAAGAAGTTGAAAATCCCTGCTACCTAGCTTGCCCAAGTCGAATAATTGGCTAATTTTGAAAGAAAAAAAGAGACATTGAACGCTAAGCTTACCGACTGCAAAGCCAAGCTACTAAATCTCAAAGAAAAGGAAAGGAAATGGGAAACAAACATCCAACTTTTGAAGAAAAGCGATGCGGAATTAAAAGCCATATTAGCAATGAAGGAAAAGGAGCTTCAAGGAAGAAGTGTGGAGAGTGCAATTCAATCCATAGGTGTAGCTAGAGAGATAGATACCAGTTCTCTCCCTAGAGCAATGTCCCAGATAGGCCTGAAAGATATAGAGCTTATTAAACTAAAACAACAGATCGAGGAACTAGAAAAAGTAAAAGTCAAAGAGAGACAAGGAAGAGAAAAGGTAGAAGAGAAAAGACAAGGACTGATTCAACAAAATGCCAAGTTAAGCCAACAGGTGGTCAGTAAAATTGCCTTTCAAGGCACTAAACATTTGATCTGGGATCAGATCATTATAGAAGCTGATAAGTTTCGGCCTTATTTAGATTTCATTGAAGACCAAGAAAGCGCTATGGTAGAAGCCAAGAAAAAAGACCTGACAGTATTAGGAGAAATACAGAAAATGCCCACGGCAACAACGAAAAATGCCATTACTTTCCTAAGCTCTTTGTCATATGATTCCGCCAATCGATATAGTATCCAAAACAGGGTTGTTCTTGTCTCTAGGGCTAGAAAGGTAGTTGCTAAGCACAGGATGTTGGAGACTGTACGGGCCAAAATAGAAGTTATTGAGCACAAATTCCTGGAGGTCATCAAGCTATTCAAACCACTGGTAAGCAAAGGACTCCCTATCTTCTAGGAAGAAAAGGGTCCTTTATTGTCCCAAAAGGAGTATTGAGAGTGCTTGGTGCACTTCTGATTAGACAACAACAAGTTTGGGGATATGCAACAATCATTGTCAGGGAAGATCAGTTTTTATAAATTGACCAGTGATTTTGAATTGTTGTTTGATTTTAAATCCACATGCACTAAGGTCCCTAAGAATTCATACCCAGAAACGATGGATCTCAAAGCACAAGCATTCGACATGGCAGTTGCGACTCTGCCTGGTCCTAACCTATGGAGAGTCATTTAGCAATATGGGTTGACCAAATTCAAAATGCATTGATAGGAGTGGCAATGATAATACACAGGAAGTTTTCTCTGCATTGCATGCCCGTTCCAATGGTCACCTCTCCTGGAACTTTGCACAGTTGTCACCCTATAGATGGAAGCATAGAAGACTCTCGTGCATATTTCCTCCTGCAATCCACATTTCATTGTTTAGCCATTTTATGCAAATCGTGGCCGATGTGCCACCTAAGATTTTGTTAGAAGATGTTCTTCAGTGTGTAACAGTTTGGAATTCATACATCTATGCTCCGTCTGTTGTTTCAAATATTCACCAAAGATTTCTTCTAAAGTTAATACATAATTCATTTTCTAGGCTCTGTGTTCATGGTATGTTCATGTTCTTCTTCTCCACCAGACAATTATAATTTGACTGTGATTGAATGGCTATCTTGCCTCTGTGTTGAAATCGTCTACATAAGTTCTTTTTATTTCTGTTACACATCTTGACTCCATCGCCCTATGGTCCCATGTCTTGTTTCAACCAATTTTATAAACAATTTATATTTTCAGTTGTACATATCTGGAATTGTTAATATTTGGTGAGAGATCCCTCTCGGAAGAGCAGAAAGCTAGTTCTCTCTTTGAAAGTGGTTCTGGTGTTACCTGGGAGCAAGCCTTCCGCAACCTTTTGCTCAATCCTGGTGTTAACATAACCTGCCTAAGGTCTCTTCAAAATTTAGGATTGCTAAAATTGACAAAGAATTGTCTCAGACTCCAGTTCATCAATATATAAAAATGAAAGATCTGAAAGATGGAAAGAGAAAACTTTTAACAAGGATAAAATCAAAAGAGAAAGTCTTAGCAGCAAGAGAGAAATCTGTCTCTCTAGAAATCAGCAAGAATCCAACATTCTACCAACCTGTAGACTTATACAAAGGCTATTGTGATCATCATGAGACAAAAGTTCAAAAAAGATAAAGAGAATCTGCTTAGACTACAAATCAAAGATAACAAAATTCTTTAAAGTGGCTGGTAAAAGAAATAGAGGAATTGGAAAGAATGCTTGATATAAGAATCATAGAAAGAGACCAGCTCTCTGATGAATAAATGTGCAGAGCCTATGCTGAAACACTACAATCACCAAAAGTCGTTAAAAATCCAAAACATTCTCAACACACTAGCGACTCAGAAGCAGAAGATTTCCATAATGAAGAACCATCGCTACGCTCTTTAGGGTTGTTCAATGGCCCTAAATATTTCATTAAAATAAAGTTTTATCCACCTAAATACAAAGTTTATGAGCTTGATTGTATGATAGATTCAGGTTGCGAAATGAATTTGGCAAAAGGAAATGCTATACCATCGTTCTACTGGGAAAAAAAAATGAACATGGTGTATCCATTGAACGAACTCCTGTACAACTCAAAGGTAGAGTTATAGATTTTCCAATAAGCATCAAAGGATTAAAATAAGTTTTGCACCTCAATAGACTAGATGACTTAAGGAAGATTGCATAATAGGATCACCTTTTTTACATAAAGTCAGCCCCGTTACAGTCGATGAGCCCAATATGATTTTTACTTGTACAATAAATGGCATAAGAGTTTCCACCTCTCTATACTATTTTGTTTCTTCCAAATGTAAGAATCTTGTTACTCAATCGAACCCCACTCCCAGTCTTGCAAAACTGTTCAAAATGGAAAGATGCATTGCCTATGTAGAATGCAGAAGGAATCTTCCCTCTTTGAAATTTCTTTAAAATTAGAGAATGATTGCACCTCAGAGTCACCTAATGCATTTTGGGCCAGAGAAAAGTACTTTGTCTCTTTACCTTTTAACCCTCTGGAAAAACCAAAAGCCCAAAAATCCTCTGCTGCCCTCATGTCTCCCTCAGAAAAAGAATTATGTGCCTACGAAATTAAAGAACTATTAGAAAAAGGTCTCGTAGAACCCTCTAAGAGCCCATGGGCATGCCGAGCATTTGTCGTCAATAAACACTCTAAGATAAAAAGAGGAAAACCCAGACTGGTTGTGAATTTTAAACCCTTGAATAAAATCCTTGAACCAGTTCGTTACCCTCTCCCTGATAAATCTAGTCTTTTGCAAAGAATAGCAGGATGTACAATTTTTAACAAATTTGACTTGAAATCTGGTTTTTACCAGATTGAAATTGAAGCATAAGACTAGTTCAAAACTGCCTTTGTTGTTCCTCATGGGCAGTATCAGTGGAAAGTCCTTCCATTTGGCATCAATAATGCACCATGAGAGTTCCAAAAAGTAATGGAAGATATTTTCAGAGAAAAGAAATGGGCATTAGTGTATATAGACGATACTCTTATTTGTTCCAAAAATTTGCAGGAACATTTAAAACATCTTCAATAATTTTATTCTTTTCTTTTAAAACATGGGTTGATTTTGTCAAAATAAAAAATGGAAATTGGCGAAAATGATATTGAATTTTTAGGATATAAAATAAGTAAAGGATAGGTGATTCTTCAAGAACATGTCTTGAAGGTTTTTGCTCACTTCCCTGATCAGATCTTGGAAAAAGTTCAACTGCAAAGATTTTTTGGTAAGCCTAAATTATATCAGGCCATTCTACAAAGAACAGGAAGATGACATTCATTTATTGCAACAACGACTGAAGAAAAATCCACCACAATGGAATAAAGACATGACAAATGCAATAAAGACAATCAAAGAAAAAGCGAACAACTTGTTCACTCTCACTCCTGCAAGGATATGGTCAAATGGTGATTGAAACAGACGCATCCAATAAAGATTGGGGAGGTATTCTCATAGAAAAACATGGAGATAAGGAGGATATTTGCGGTTACGCCTCAGGAGCATTAAAAAACACAGAAATCAATTATCCATCAAGTCATAAAGAAATCCTTGCAGTAAAAAAGAATTTAAACCATTTCAAGCTTTATCTAAAACCTGTCAAGTTTATTGTTAGGACAAACCTAAAAATAATGCCTTTTCTATTTAAGAATGAAAATCTTATGGCAGAAAATAGTTCTAACATTTTAAAATGGGTCATTTGGTTACAAAACTTTGATTTTGACATTCTATATAAACCAAGATATTTAAATTGTGTTGCTTACATGTTAACCAGAGAAGAACTACACGAGAATCCTAGCCTCAATATGTTCAGCTATGGAGCATCCAGCTCGTCAAGTAAAAGATCCAAGGCTTGGATCTTCAATGATCCCTTGTCAAAAGAAGAAGAGAAGATTCTTTGAATTACACTAGGAAAAAGGAAGTAGACAAATATCTGGCACTCTCTTTGATCCAACAAGTAATGCCTCTCCTCTGAAAATCCAAATCTTGGAGAGATGAGAAAAACAAGCCTTTAAAGGCTTAGAAAATGCTCTTCACCAACTTCCACAACTCAATAATGTTTGGATTGACATAGCCTATACATATGGACGAGAATTGTATTATGTGGATATAGGCCCAGGGTTTTTAACATGGAATAGCTACAACCTCATATTGCAATTCTGCAGAGAACAAGGAGAGATAATAATCTGTGGAGATCCTTCTACACTGGTGCAACAGCAATGGTCATGATGGACAAAAGCTTTTCTTGACAAATTCCATCCAAGGAAAGAATGGGTTCAACGACGTGCCAATTTCATCTTACACCTACAAGCAGAAATGACCGTAACACACCACAACCATATGTGGTTTAAATTTAAGCTCTGACATCTTGGAGGAACTTACTCCCCTCTTGAACCCCCTACTCCCCTCTTGAACCCCCTATTTTCACTCAGCAGAAATACAAAAGAATGGACAAAAAAAGATGCCTCTTGGATAATAAAATTCATAGGAGAAGGATTCCTCTAAATAGTAAAGTTGAATCCATTTTCCAAGGAGAATTATGTTCTATTCCTAATGGAGTCATGATCGGATCTGATGTGGAACAATGCTTTTCAACATGCTTATTTCCGGACACCGAATTTGGTTCTAATAGTGACTGACAAATTCGTTGGTTGTACATGTGGGGAAAACCCATGTATTTTTAATCATGACAATGAATAATGAAAAATGTTGTGGGCCGCTAATAATATCTCCACTATATAAAAATTCCATTCTAGTTGTCAGTCTGTAGATTCTTTCACATGGCTTGGGTGACTTACCCAACAAAGGGTGTGATTTGATCCACTGCCATGAGATCCGAATCAAGTCTTTTTACCAATAGGTGTAAGTTTCGAGTCACCGGTTTATCGGCTAAATATGTATAAATAATGTGCTCCTCCCCTCATTTGGGAACTAAGTGTTTGTAAGTCTAGAAAGACTTCTGCATTTTCCCCGTGTGTCGAGCACTGTGTATGCTCTCCCTCTGCACCTTGAGCGATCAGCTGGGATCAAAAGTAGTGATCTCACTTGTAATGAGTCTATAAAACCAATAGCATATGCTCTCCCTCTGCTCTTAGTGTCATCAGTTGGGATCAGAAACTCTGGTTAGTGTAAGTTTGCGCTTGTAATGATCTTCGCCGTCTGAAGCGGAACAAGATTTTGAGTCTCTATCAAGAAGTTGTATTTTCTGAAGTCTCTCTAAAGTCATGTTCGTGTTTGATCTTGGCATCTCTTTGCATTTGATCTTGGCGTCTCTCTCTGACTAGTCCAAACCTATATCCTTCAATTTTATTTTGTCACTACAAAGTAGAACTTTTTCGCTGCTTCCAAAGCAGTAAAACAGGAAGAGAAACATCCATCCCATGTCACACAAACACAAAAAGACCAATGAAAAGTAAGCATATAAACACATATCATTGGAATTGAAAAGTAAGATAGAAACACACTTCATTGAAATTATACTAAAAGGACACCCATATCAAACATGGAAGACGGATTACTGTTTCAAATGTATGACCTAGAGTCTAGCTATGAAAAGACAAAAGGTCTAAGAAAAAACAACCACATAAAACAATCAAAGATGCCACATAACATAAAGCAAAGTAAGACTAGACAAAAAAGTCCAATAAAAGATAACTACATACCATAAAGCAAAGTAGGAAGAGAAAAGTTGCTTTCCTTGATGTGAGGAGTGCAAGTAGGATATGTGCCACAAGCAGACCACGCATGCGTGGTCTCAGCAGCCTCACAATTTATGCTTTTAAGCTTTCCTTGATGTGAGAAGTGCAAGTCGGAAATGCTTTTAAGCTTTTATATTTCGTTCCACCATCCAGTGATTCTGTATTCTTCTGTATGTAAATGCTTGTCTCAATATGAATGGAATGATTCTAATCTATACAGTACAGAGGTCAACACCGCCCTTCTGCAAATGGGAGGCGTTGGATTGTGACAGCAGGAGAAGATATCAAAAACAAAATTATTACATCTTCCTTCCCCCATTCTTCATGTCGCTATATAACTCATGAATCGATGGTCAGGGTGACCTGCCATGTAAAAGGAGATACTCAGATGGAGAGTGTGAAAAGTGGCAACTCACATAAGAATATTCATCTCTATTGTCGCAAAAATGTGCCAAACGAAAGAATGTTCGACATACAGAGAATACTTTTTCATGTCGCATGTGAGTCTATTAAATTATTTTTGTCAAAGAAAATAACTTAGGCTACGTGGAGAAATGCTGAATAAGACAGATCTAGAGAAACTTTGGAGACATTGCTGTAGATCTTGGCTGGAAGGTAAAGATAAAAAATAAAAGAGATAGAAGGGGAACCCACAAGTGATTCAGCTATCCAGGGACTCGTCCAAAAAGTCCATGCATTGTATGAATGGAACTATACCTATAAAAATGATAAGAAAAATTAAATAACGGGGTTGAAATTTTCAGACATTACATGCACAACAGTAAATCTTACGTAATCAAGTAGGATATTGAAAGGTAAAGGAAATAGACTTGATATAATTGGCATAGTAGCTAGGTTGAGCTTTGGAACGCCCAATAATTTGAACTAAACATTCGTTAATAAAAATTTAGAATGGCTTTATGAACATCCACACTGCACGTACTTCATGGTGTGCAGTTAAAGATGAAAAATCCAATGGCACAAGATCCAATATCACATTTTTATGCATTGTATAAGATGAGAAATCCAACTACACATCAACCAATATTTCATTTTTATACACCTACTTCATTGTGGGTAAGTAGTTAAATGAGCAATCCAATAACACACCTTTAAAGTGAACGAAGCTATGACACAACATAGTTAAAAAACCGATTCCTGTCGCTAAACTTGCATTTGCATTTGCATATGCATATGGTGACCAAATTAGTAAATGTTGCAATGGGCTTCCCACTTCACCAAGGCCGGAAGAAACTGTGCATTTGCTGTCATGTACATATTAGATATTCATTGGCACACTTACGTTTCCTCTTGTGGTCACCTATCTCATTATTATTGTAATGAATGTAGGTCCATTAATGAAAGTCTCCCAGACATGTGCATTGTGGTGGTAATCTTAATGGCAACATTGTGATGAGTTCAAAACTGGTCAACTGCTCGCCACTTAAAAAATGTCGACTGCTCTCCACTTGAAAAAAGTTGGAGAACGGAGATAGCGTTTTCCACTTGAAAAAAGTTGGAGAACGGAGATAAGGTTTTGAAAAAGCATTGGCTAATGAACTGGGATATTCTGAAAAAATAGAACGTTCGTGAATGAAATTTTATGGGCATTTGAATTGTGGTGTAACATTAATGGCAACATTTTATAAAGTTTCAATATCTAAGAATTTTTACCACCAACAATTATATTAATAAGATTCATATGTTTTGAATAACCCCATTTGGTATATTGACAAATTATTAATACACTTTTAACCGTAAGTTTTGTACTCATTTAGAATCTTGATTGAATAATTTTTTTTTGAGAAGCCTCACACCTTTTTATTCATATTTATAGATTGCATTGAACCTATCATTGTCAGAGGTCAACTTGTGAGGCTGAGATATGGAGTCATTAGAGTACAACTATAAGTTCATCTAATAGTTTGTTATTTCCACTTTTTAAGAGTTAACCTAATACTTATTTAATAATCAACTAATAGTTATTCAATATAACCTTAATTAGTTATTCAATATAAACTCAATTAGAGTTAAAGTTAAGCTTATAGTTGTATCTAATAGTTAATTTAAAACTCACTATATAAAAAACTGCATTTCAAGTAAAAGTCGTGATTAGAGTTGAAGTTAAGGTAATAGTTGTACCATTAATGGAGTTAAATCTCATAGTTCTATCTAATAATAGAATGCTTGAAGTTGAAATTTAATTTTTCCAACTATCGCTATTTATGAGATGTTAACTAAGCTATTTTTTATTTTTTTTAAATTGTTAATTATGAATTTTGGATTACACCCATAAAAATGAATCAAATTCATGGTGCACAAAACCAAGTACAAAAATACAAAATAAAACAATCGACCTAAAAACAATTCAAACAAAAATAACTAAAAATAATCTAAAATAAAGTAAATGTTCCTAAATTCAAAATTCATTCATTAGACAACAACTCAATATAATGAAATACAAAAAATGTCATAAATACCAAAACACCAAACATATTACAAAATATAATAAAATAATATAAAAAATACAACAATATAGGACAAAACTCAACATATATTATTGCTGCATAAGATATACAAATATAACATGATGAAATACAAAATATGTCATAAATACCAAGACACCAAACATATTACTAAATATAATAAAATGAAAAAAAACACAACAATATATGACAAAACTCAAGATATATTATTGCTATACAAGAGAATATAAAATATGTAATTTGTAAATTATTCACACATAATAGAACAACCTTATGAATATTTCAAACTACACATATTAAAATATATACATATTAAACCAAGTTTAAATGTCCATATATGAAACAAAGGCGACATTCCTTAGTTCATAAAGTTAATAATTATGTCTCAACCAACGATCTCGAGATTGCAAACTATAGAGGGTATTCTATCAACTTCGAAAGAAATTGAACCTGACGAACCTATGTAGTTATTTGCAGAGAATGAACAGAGGCTTGGAGAAACATCATTTTATATTTAAAGTGGAAGAAATGGCAACGTGGTGAAGAAAGTTTATATACAAAGGCGATTGTGCTTAAAAACGTTTTGATCGGGGAGTAGATTTCATATATAAAATTTAACAGATAAATACACTGAATCGTTGATGAGGAACATGTAAGCTCCCGCAGCCGCATCCATTCAGTGGGCCGACGGTTCATCATCCGCATCCATTGAGCGGCTCCTCAAAACTGCCGACGGTTCATTTAGTTTGGCAACCTTTTCTTGCTCGGAGCTTTTGGAGTGGTCCATCACCTAAATTTGTCGAACATTTGACACATAGCCTACAGAAGCTTGATGGAAGCTTGGCTATTTAAAACCCTTGTTGGTCCCCAAGCTCACTAACTCAATCCCCTTCAATTTTACACCATCAAGAAAGAGGAAACAGAGCTTGGAAGAACCGTACAGGAAGCTAAAGTTTTTGTCGAACAGGGAAATCTTCTACAGCAAGACAAGTAGCATCAATGGCTGGAGGTATGATCTATTGGTATTGCTATTTCGATTATGTTTCAGAGTTTTACTCCGCATTTGTTCAGAATCAGAAGTTTATGCTAACAGTTGGTATCAGAGCCCGTTATCTCTGCCTTGGTGTTCTATTTATAATCGCCACTGTAGGGTTTCGCTGCTGCTGTGATCTTTCTCTTACCTATTAGGGTTGTCGTGATTCTCTTTCTCAGTTAATAGTAAATGGGCCGCGGAGATATGCAATTGTTTTTTTTCAGTCTTTTACCTGTAGAAAGGTTTTCGCTCCGTTTACACTCTTCTGTAATGAATCTTGAAAGACTTGCATTGCACACTGCATTTATACCTTCTTTGTAGCATTTTACCCTTTTTCGTGTAGTCGTTTCTTTCCATGGCCGGTAGATCCGTGGATTGGCTTTTTAGGGTTATTAAATTTAATTGCGTCTGAACGGAAATGTTGCCTTGTCTATAATATATATATATATATATATATATATATATATCAAATTGCAGGTTATTGCAGGCTGATTAAGCATTACTCCTTGCAACTTAATTTATAAACCTTAGCTTTATGAATGCATTTCATTCCTTTCAGCGGCCGTAATTCTTGTAGATGTAGCAATAAACGGTTTTTTTGTTGGTTGTAGGCGTGTTTCCTGTGCAGAAATAGCTAAATCGATGGATTACACCGATTCCAATTGTTTTCTTATTTTGAAAGAAAAATATTAATCTCGGTTATTTGTTTTACTGGTTTGATTTTACTAGTTTAAAACAATTATTCTAATATTAAATCTTTGGTGCATCTTGATCCGTTTCGACCTCAAACTAACTGGGAAATTTTCTTCGGATTAAAAGTTGTGAGTGTTTTTATTTGAATAAGAAGTTTGTTTTTGTTGAATAAGAAGTGCCTGTGCTTGCATTCTATCGAAGATTTTCTCCTTTTGGCTTATTTTGGCTACATATCCCTCACCCTGGATCTAGAGCACCTGACTTACTATTAGGAATCGAATCTGGGAAAGGGATAAAATTAACCAGATAAAGTTTACTATAGCACAAAAAAAAAAAAAAATTGTATACTTTGCTTTGGACGAGCTTTTAATTTTTACTAATTTATCTAAAAGTCTTTGTATACAGTATATTATTGCAAAGTACACGATTTTCTGTTTTTCAATAGTACTCAATGCAACCTAAAACCCTTTCAGATATATGCCAGAAGTATGGAAGGTTCACAGTAACACCACATAATGAATATGAATGGCATACTTCTTACGTAGATAATTATAAATAAACACACTGCATGATAGTTATCATTGAATTTTTTAGGGTTCGAACATCTCACCACTCAACCAAAGTAGATTATAACTTATGGGTAAAAACAATGATAAACCATACCTGAAGGGAAACCTCTGATAGCTCCTTTGCTCAATTTTTTTGTGGTTATAATCTTTTATAAATTTTACTGTACAATTTTATGGTAAATTTTGGATTTCGGATGGCTATATTTATGTTATGGCTTAGCTGAAGGAAGATGCTTTAGACAGAAATAATATGGTATTTTTGAATATCTATTTTATATGAAAATAATGGATTTTATATTCCAAAATTTCTTAGCTTGCCCTCATTGAGATCTGTTCATTTGAAGCTTGTTTTGTTACAGTGAACAGCAATAATGTCTAGTGATCTAAATGATATTTAATTAGAGAATAGCCACAACATCTCTAATTAATTAATATTATAAAGAAAGTTTAGACATTAATTGTAATTAATTATACTAAATATAATAAATTTTATCCCACAGGAATTTTTATTATATTTATGTAATTAATTAGGATAAAATATTGAATTATTCATAACTCACCCACAGGAATTATGAATTAATAGTTTTATCGTAAAGAATATTTGAATCTGCTTGAATTAAAAATTTAGCCCACAGGCAATTTTTATGTCATTAGATTCAATCTTAGAGCATGAAATTATATTGGTAAAACATGAAATTTTATTTGGTCTCAATTTTAACGTAAGCATGTGATCTTTATTTTTATGCAATTGTACAACCTGCAAATTTCTCTGAAATTAGTTGTGATATCCCTGAACTTAAGGGAGATAACTATAAGGTCTGGAAGAAGAGAATTCTCCTTCATTTGGGATGGATGGACATAGATTATGCTATTAGGAAATATGAACCACCAGCACTCACCAATACCAGCACTGCAGCGGACATCACGCTTTATGAGCGATGGGAGAGATCTAATCGTTTAAGCATGATGTTCATTAAGACTAAAATTTCCGCTGGTATTCATGGTTCAGTTGATCAGTATGAAAGGGTCCGAGATTTGCCGAAAGCTATTGATGATCAATTCGTCACTTCAGACAAGGCACTAGCAAGCACCCTAATCATGAAGTTCTCATCCCTATGGCTCACTAGTGTGAAAGGTGTGCGCGAGCACATTATGCAAATGAGGGACACTGTGGCTCAATTGAAGAAACTCGAGGTTGAAATATCAGAGTCTTTCCTGATGCACTACATCCTGAACACGTTTCCACACCAATATGGACCTTTCAAAATCTCATACAACACACATAAGGATAAATGGTCAATAAATGAACTCATGACCATGTGTGTTTAAGAGGAAGAAAGACTAGTGATGGCACTGGGAGGAAGTGCAATGCTGGAAACACATAGGAAGGGAAAATATCAAGCCAATAAGAAATGGAAAGGTAAAGTACCTCCCCAAGCTAATATCAAGAAGGATTCCAAGTGTTTCTTCTGTAAAAAGAAGGGACACATGAAGAAGGAATGCGAAAAATTTCAGAAATGGCTTGCGGACAAAGGTAATGCAATCTCGTTTGTTTGTTACGAATCTAATATGGTCAATGTCAATATTAACACTTGGTGGATTGATTCTGGATCAGCAATTCACATTTTGAATTCCTTGCAGGGTTTGCAAAACCTAAGGAAGCCAGTGGGAAGTGAGCAAAGCATCTTATCACGAAACAAGATGGGATCGCATGTGGAAGCTATAGGAACATGCTATTTAACTTTAAGTAGTGGCTTTGTTTTAGAATTAGAAAAGATCTTTTATGTTCCAAGTTTTTCTAGAAACTTGATTTCAATTTCAAGACTTGTACATTTTGGATATTCCTTTAACTTTTCAGAAACATTCGTCAATTTATTTTATAAATCTGATTATGTTGGGAATGGTATTTTGTCTAATGATCTTTACTGCATTAATTTACAAAACAATGTCACTTATGATTCAATGCATGTTCACACTGGCACTAAAAGATGTGTTATTAATGAAGATTCCTCTAAATTATGGCCCCGGAGGTTAGGTCATATCTCCATAGAAAGAATTAAAAGATTGGTAAATGAATGAGTACTTAATACTCTGGATTTCACTGATTTTGAGACTTGTGTGGATTGCATAAAAGAAAAGAAACCAACAAGTCAAAGAAAGGTGCCAATAGGAGTTCAGACATATTAGAGATCATACATACTGATATATGTAGTCTAGAGATGGACTCACATGGTCAGAGATACTTCATCTCTTTTATAGATGATTACTCATGATATATGTATCTCTACATGCTTCATAATAAGAACGAAGCATTAGATGCCTTTAAGATATTTAAGGCTGAAGTAGAGAAACAATGCAGCAAGCAAATTAAGATCATGAAATCAGATAGAGGTGGAGAATATTATGGTAGATACACAAAAGATGGACAAGCACCTGGGCCATTTGCTAAATTTCTTCAAGAGCATGGGATTGTTGCCCATTACACCATGCCTAATTCACCCGACCAGAATGGTGTAGTAGAAAGAAGAAACCGAACTTTATTGGACATGGTGCGGAGTATGCTTAGCAACTCCAATCTTCCTAAATCCTTGTGCACTGAAGCACTTAAGACGGCAGTGTATATATTAAACCGAGTTGCAACCAAGGTTGTTCCTAAAACGCCATTTGAATTATTGAAAGGTTGGAAACCGAGTCTAAGACATATGCGCGTTTGGGGATGCCTGTATGAGGTGAGAATATATAATCCACAAGAAAAGAAGCTAGACCCAAGGACCATTAGTGGGTATTTCATTGGATATGCTGAAAGGTCCAAAGGTTACAGATTTTATTGTCCATCTCACAGCACTAGGATTGTGGAATCAAGAAATGCAAAATTTCTTGAAAATGACTTGATTAGTGGGAGCGATCTAACGAGGAACATAGTTTCCGAGAAGGATCATTCAGAATCTCAACCTTCCACCTCAAGTGATAGATTGGTTATTGTTCATAGCACCCCTCAAGTACAAACTGGTGTTGAACAACCAATTGTTGAAGTTCCACAAATTGTTGACGGCATTCTAGTGGATCAGGTAGTTCAAAAGTTTCCAAGCACTTTTGAACAACGAGTTGAACCACATACTTATCAAGAAGATAGTGATACAAAATTGAGAAAATATACTAGACCAAGGAGATCAGCAATTCCTGATGATTATGTTGTGTATCTGCAAGAATCTGACTTTAACGTTGGAGCCGAAAATGATCCCGAGTCCTTTTCATAAGCCATGAATTGCAAAGAATCAGAATTGTGGTACGATGCCATGAAGGAAGAGATGAATTCTATAAAGAGTAACGAAGTCTGGGATCTTGTTGAGTTGCCTAATGGTGCAAAATCCATTGGATGTAAATGGGTCTTTAAGACAAAGAAAGACTCATTGGGAAACATTGAGAGATACGAGGCTAGACTTGTTGCTACAGGATTCACTCAGAAAGAAGGAATCGACTACACAGAGACTTTCTCTCCTGTATCTAAGAAAGATTCCTTGTGCGTTATTATGGCATTAGTAGCCCATTTCGACTTGGAGTTGCATCAAATGGATGTGAAAACGGCTTTTCTAAATGGAGATCTAGAGGAGGAGGTTTACATGAAACAACCAGAAGGATTCCCCTCTAGTGATGGTGAGCAATTGTTATAGTGGATTTCACCACACTAGGTGAATCACACATTGTATGGCCTTCCCCTGTCCCGCTGCATACTCATTAGCCCCTATGGATCACTTTTTGTCTTTTGATGTGTCCTTGATCATCCCTAAAAACATAAGAAAAGTGATATACGTGGCTTTTTCCCCGATAACCGCGTACATACGCGGATATTCCCCCTATAGTCGCGTACATCAGGATGTATGAATAATCCAAATCCTTTTGGAGCGTTCCTTGACTTGGATTTGACTCATATGACTCCGGGCCTTCCATATGCCTTGAGATTGCACGGATTCAACCTTTCAATATCCCTTTGAAAAGCTATATAAGGAACCCCTTAAGACATTGAAAGCATAAGAGAGAATTGAGAGTAACGAAACTATAGTCCATTGTTGCCAGAACTTATGCTTGAGTCTACATCCCTTTGTCCCTTGGAGCACTGTTGTGTTCTTCCCAAGCTTGCCTTTTTCTAGTAAGCTTGCAATCGGAGTGATGGAGGATTGAGGTGGTGGAGGCCTAAGTGGGGGATCCAGTTTCTCCAGTTCACAGATGTGCCGTCAGAGGTTGTCACTTGTAATCTCTGATTCATATTAATAGAAATATCTTTTCCTGTCCAGTAATGTGTATTTGAATGAATATTGTATCCATTGGAATATGTCAAATGCTTTTACATTATTGATTATATATGCTCGAATAGATCTAACACCATGAAATATAGTATGCTTGTATTGTTTACTTGTTGTTGAGGAAGTATCCTATCAATTCAAGATGAATATTGGAAAGCTCAACGGGGATCTACTTCAACCGTCCGGGATAAGGTACGAGGTTCGATCCTTTAGTGTTAGACATTTTATTTCTATTGCATATTGGGAAAGATTGATTTCTGGAGTCTAGCTGTCTGTTGTGGTACCCCAAGCCATAAGAATTTCTCTCCGTAATAGAAATGGTGACTCTGCTGGGGAGTTCCTAGTAATTGTCCTTTGGGGGTTGATTTCTTGGCATTCAATGTATTTGAATTGCTCTCTCTCTCTTGTTTCTATGTCGGGTATGGGGGCATGTATGCCTAGTAGAGCCTGATTGGTGTGAATTTAGTCTCAGCATATCTATTTGCCTTGAATTTGTGAATCTTTTTCTTCCTGTACATGGGTTTGTCACTTACAGTTGCGTATACACGCGGTTTCCCCTGGGATTTCCACGTATACATGCGGGTTTATTGCGCACAGTCGTGTATACCCTGGTTTTTACCTTTTTGTGGAAGATAGTGGATTGTTGGGTGAATTCTGTTAGTTGTTGAGTCTCCTTTGGCACTGCCTAAGTCTGTTAATGCCTCTGTTTCTGACCAGAAACGTTTTTTTAGCCTAAATTTTTTCTTTTAGGAAAGTTCTTGTCATGGCATCTTTGATTTTTTGTTTGAGATTAGTGCATTAGAGTCCTTTTTGCCTTAGTGATTTGCTGGAATGCTGTTTATGTGTGCTTGCAGAGTCTGGGGTGGCTAAAATCATTCTTTTGCTTTTTGTATCTCTTTATTTTCAAAAAATCCAAAAACATTTGCTTATCATCATGCATTGCATTTTGCACTTTGCATTGTACTTGCACTAGATCTAGATTTGCTTTGGAGTAATATTTAGGATTTCATATAGGGAAATTTGAATTCAGCATTTGAAGAAGAAATTGTGCATTACACGTAGTATGCATACCCTGTTTTCATGGACACAATGCATTTGCATTGATTGTTAGGTGTGCATTTTGCTTCTTATTGTGTCATAACACCATTAGTTGCATGACCATATCCTATTTTTGAGTAATAAAGCCAACTAAAATCAATGCTAATTAAAATGAATTACACTATTTTCTTTTCTAGGGTGCACCAACAAGCTTAGGTTTTAGGATCTTGGAATAGTTCATTGTAAGTTAATTCTCCAAGATCACTAAACGACAACAACTAGGTGTCTGTCCAGGGAGTGTGTGAAATCCTTGATATAACCAGTGTTCTTAGGAAGCTCCTCTCAAAAGGGAGTCAAGCACTAGGCAGTGTGAGCGGTTGTTGATTGGGATAACCCCTGGTCGATAACTGTGTAGCACCGGCAATATAGCCAGGATTGTATTCATATTTGGGGGCTCTTTCAAGAGTTTCGAGCTTTGCTACCCTACCCATATGGTCAATCCCACCTACGACTTTCCGCTTGAGCATTGATTATATTGAGGTGACCTTAGTGACCTTACCTAGGATATCGAGGGGGTATTTGTAGAGGTTATTCTGCATGTGTCCCGACCAGGTTGGGGTCGGACAGCACAGTCGCTTTACGCGTTGAAGCTGAAGGCCACAATAATTGGTTTCGAACCTCCGCTTGTGGTGACAAGGGCCTCTCAAGCCTCTCCTAGGTGAGACATACCGGCCACATTTGGGAGCTCACTTATCCAGCCCTTGTTTGCTTGCATTTGGCTTTAGATTTTATTAGTGATTGCCCTGTGCACGCTAGTTGGCCTAGGGTTTACGTAAATAGAGAGTCTTTGATATTTTGTTAAGTCATTGTGGATTCGGTTGCGGTTCCGCGTCATTCTCGTCGGTTAGTAGGACTTCCGCCTTCCACTTATCCTCCTCCTTTGGGAGAGGGGCTGAGACTGTCCAGGCGGACTATGTCACACACTGATTCACACACCATGGAGGATCATTCAGAGAATATTCCTGAGCCACCTCCTCCCATTCGTGTTGATGGTGGGGAACTTACTCCTACATACGATCATTCACCTGACCTAGCTGAGTTCGGTCCTGTGATTTCCCAGATAGGATATTTGCATGATAGACCTACTCATCCTAGGGCTGATTCCCCATTGACACGTTACCGGTATGGAATGCCGAATGATGCCGAGACTCACTTTGACCCTCCTAGCACTAGCTACAGTAGTTATGTTACGACTAGTTTTCCTATGCACGATTCGACATTTCATGTTGAATCCAACTTTGAGCCTAGCACTATGCCTGGGGACAATCCCATGCCTTACCTTGCGGAGAGGTTTGGGAGTACTAGTCACATTGCACCTTCCATCCCAGTGGTGGAAGCTCCATCTTATATACCTCCTAGGTCTAGAGTTAGTGATCCTATAGGGATACCAGGTTCCAGACGAGTGATGATAGGCACTAGTACATATCTTCTTACAGAGATTCCTTCATCCTCGCTTCTGAGTTCTTCAAATCTAAACCCTCCACCTTAATCTCGTGGTCCTTCGAGTCGGCACGTAGCTACGAGTCAGATCCGTACTGTGATTACTAGACCAATTGTGTCTCAAGACTACATACCACCCATGGTTTCGGGAGGTTATGTTCATGTTTCTAGAGGTTAGATTGCTACTTCCACGACATATATCCCTACTTCCGGAATGTATGTTCCTACTTATGGAGTGTCTCATGGGGCATCGTAAGCGATGACCTATGGACCCTATTATGGGACACAGTATGGACAGGTCTCTCCACCTTATGGAGGCGGGTATTCACAACCTGCTTACTCTCCTAATTACAGCTTTGTAGCTCCTACTAGTCAAGGTCCACCTCATTATGGTACTTCCACGCCACCCTATACGGGTCATATAGGAGGAGGTCACTATGGCCAAGGTCATGGTGGTAATCAATCCTATATGAACCAGGGAGCGGTCCATAGGCCTCATCATCCTAGGCTCCCTTTCCTCGCGACGCTCAATCTACCTGACTTATCAAGACTTACGAATGATCATGTGGCTCATGACCTGGCTTGGTCGGCTATCCCTACCAAGCTTCCTTCGGACATACCTAAGTTCGAAGGCAAACCAAGAGAGGATCCGAGCGAACACGTTACGACATTCCACCTATGGTGCTCTTCCAATTCATTGCATCAAGACTCGGTCCATTTGAGACTATTTCAACGCACCCTTATAGGGCCTACGGCGAAATGGTATATAGAGTTACCTAGGGGTGCCTTTACTTTGTTCGACGACCTTGCGATGACTTTCCTTAATCACTTCCAGCTACCAGTGCGCTATGATGTTGGTACTGAACTCTTGTCGACATTTCGACAAGATAAAGCCACCCATATTTCTGATCATATTTAGGAGTGGCGTAGATGGAAGAGATTAATTAAATCCTTTATACCGCCGGAGTTCCTTCTTGAGTGGTTCCTCAAATCTTTATTGCCATATATAGCGAAGGATGTTTCCACATCCGGAGTGCGGAATGAGGAACAAGCAATATTTAGGGTGCAGGAACTAGACTTGATCTATGCTCAGTCTGGTTTGTTATATGAGATTATACCCAACGCTCCTCATTCTAATTTCGATCCCAAGGTCAAACCTGGACCACATGCTGATGGCATTATGGGTAGTGCAAGTAAGAAGCCTGCAGGTTCGGTTGTGAAACAAGTTGCCCAGTTGTCAATCAACCAATCTGCCTCGGGACAAGCTACGGCTTCGTCTCAGCCTGCCCAAACGGAAAATGTACTTGCTATGCAATCGTCCGACCAGAAGGGTAACCAGCAACCTGGACGGAATAGAAAAAAGGGTAAAAGCAATAATACTAAAAAGGGTGGGAATAAGAACGAAAATGCCAACAATAATGACAAGAATGGTAAAAATGCTGGGGGGGACAAGCAGAATAAATGTAAGGTTAAGTTTCCTTGCAAATTATGTAAGGACGATCACCTCACTTACTTGTGCCCTAAAATGGATGAAGCTTCAAATTTCATAGCACAGGGCCCAGCAGTGTTAACGAACCCTTTACTGCATAACCAGAATATGAACTCGAAGTCCCATGATCAATATAGTGATGAAGATCCTGTTGAAACTAGTGGTCGTGGGTGCATTAATATGGTCCATGCAGCGAAAGTTGTGACGCTTGCGAAAGATTATACTTCGTCACAACCCAACCCAGGCAAAGAACCTAATCCACCAGGAACCCCTTTGCACATTGAGAAACCTGCGGATAAACCTGAGGCCGCACCTCGCATTTCTAAGGGGGTACTTAAGCATTCAGGGCATAACCCAAATGCCCGAGCCACCCAGAATTATTCAGTTGTCGAGGACTTGGGCCATACTCCTTGTGCGATGTCTGCATTGGAAGTGCTTCAGAGTTGTCTGTCACAAAAGAAGGCTTTGCTTTCCACTCTTGGTGTGAATGGTGATGATTCTTCCTCAGTGATCAAATTTGAAACCGCAGGACATCAGCCTTGCTTCCCCTTCTATGTGTCCCTTTTGGTGCATGTAGAATGTCTTAATATGATCATCAAGCGCACTGTGATTGACGAGGGCGCTGCTGCTTCTGTGATGTCTTTGTCTTGTTGGAAGGGTCTTGGTTCTCCTGAGTTGTCAAAATCTATGACCATGTTAACTGCTTTTGATGGGAGATCGTTTAGGCCGCACAGTATCCTCCCTTCCCTTAAAGTCTATTTGGGAGGGAAGATAGTTGCGATAGAGGTTGAAGTGGTTGATGCACCCCTTGACTACAATCTCTTACTGGGAAGGAACTTGATGTATAGTATGCAAGCCGTTGCGTCTTCCGTGTTTCACGTTGTATTCTTTCCACATAATGGGAAGATTGTAACGATTGATCAAATGGCATTCAAGAATCCGCCTGTTACTGCATCTTTGGAAGCTTCGGTTCCGAAAGTTTAACATTCCCAGCCGGCAACTGGGAGTGTGGGTGTAGGCATGTATCCATCCCTCATGGGAACCTTTAGTTGTCTTGCACCTGTCCTCATGATAGGATCTAGTTTCGATGGTGCTTCAACGTCTACGAGATCGGTGCCTTTTCGCACAAGTCATATGGGAGATCCTTGGATTCTTCCTTCACCGAGTCCTTCGAGTGAGCCCATTGAGACGAGCGTGCCGTTTCCTGCAGTCATGATAGCTTACCAAGCTAATCTTCAGTCTGCTGCAGAGCCTTGTTCTTCCTCTTCGCGGACGGTGGAGGAAGACCCCTATGTGCTGCTGGCATGGGCAGTACAGTCTTCTCATGTCCACGACTACCTTGATACAGTTTTCCCTTCAGATGAAGCGATTATCGAGGCCATGTCGGGAGTTGAGCCACCATGGGAGGAACTTCATCATAGATCATATTTCCTTCCAGAGCTTGACCTTTTAGAGCATGAGGATTATAGGGAGATTCTTAGTCAGAAAGTTGGTAGACCTATGGTTCCGTTAATCTCTCCTGGTCAGATGGCTGATGGAAACATGGCGAACATATCGTCAACTATTCCTATAAACATTTCTCGCAATCCTGGTACAATTGAGAATGTCTACATTGGAGCAGATTGTTCCCAAGATGAGATTCGAGAGTATACCGAGATATTCAAGGAATTCCATGATATTTTTTCTTGGTCTTACGATGAGATGCCAGGGATTGACTCTCAGATTGTCGAACATGAGATTAAGACTTACCCCAACGCTAAGCCTGTTCGACAACATTTACGCGTGGTAAATCCTAGGAAAGCACCCGCCATAAAGGCAGAGATAGAGAAGCTATTGAAAGCTGGTTTCATCTATCTCGTTCCCTTGACGGAGTGGGTTTCAAACCCCGTTCCGATGGATAAGAAGCAGGGAGCGATCCGTATATGTACTGATTTCCGTGATTTAAATCGTGCCTGTCCTAAGGATAACTTCCCCACACCATTTATAGATCAGATTTTGGATGAGTGTGCGGGTAGCGAGGTGTTCTCCTTTATGGACGGCTTTTCCGGGTATAATCAGATTCAAATTAAACCCGAGGACCAACACAAGACCTTATTTATTTGTCCTTGGGGAACATTTGCGTATCGGAAAATTCCTTTCGGCCTTAAAAACGCCGGAGCTACGTTTCAGCGGGAAATGACCTTGATCTTCCACAATCTCAAGTCTATCATTGAAGTATTTTTGGATGACCTCGCTGCTCATTCTCGCATGAGGATGCGTCATTCTTATCACTTGATATTGGTGTTCGAAAGGTGCCGGCACTATGCTGTTAGATTAAACCCTCATAAGTGCATCTTTTGCGTGAAGTCAAATCGTTTGTTAGGATTCATCGTTTCGAAAGAGGGTATAAGAGTCGACCCTTTGAAGATGGAGGCAATACTTCATTTGTCTCCCCCGCAAAATATTCGTCATCTTCAGTGTTTGCAAGGCATGGCAAACTTCCTACGAAGATTTGTTGTCAACTTTACCAATTTGACTAGAGGTTTCATGCGTCTCCTGAAGAAGGATACTCCCTTTGAATGGGATGAGCGAGCCCAGGAGTCCTTCAATGCACTTAAGCGAGCCCTAGCATCGGCCCCGGTGATTAGTCCTCCGGATTATAGCTATGATTTCCTATTATATGTGGTGGCGTCTTTAGAGACGATTGGTATGGTTTTGGTTCAAGAGGACGAGGAGCTCTAAGAGCATGTCATATATTATCTGAGCCGGAACCTTATTGACGCAGATATTCGGTATTCTCATGTTCAGAAGCTTGCCTTGGCTACCATACATGCGGTGCAGTGTTTGAGACATTATATTCTCCTTCACCAGACCTTGGTTGTTGCCCATGTCAATCCGTTTCAATTCGTCCTCACATGTAGGATGATTGGGGGAAAGTATAATAAATGGATTGTCATCCTGCAAGAGTTTGATCTCGAATTTGTTTCGGCAAAATCGAAGAAATATTTAATCTTTGTAGAGCTCATATCGAATTTTTCGAGCGAGGCCGAGGAGTTGGTATGTGAAGATACGTTTGTTGATGAACACATTTTCTTAATCTCAACGGCTGACCCATGGTATGGGGATATCATAGTATATCTACAAACACAGAGGACCCCTACTCACCTCTCGCGAGATGAACGACGACGATTACGTCACGTTTCCAAGAACTACCTCATAGTGGACAATACTTTGTACTGCCGTGGAGTAGATTCCCTTTTACGACGTTGTTTAACTCATGATGAGGCTGAGGTAGTGCTTAATGATTTCCATGGAGGGGCGTGTGGTGGTCATTTATCTGGGCTTTCTACAGCTCAAAAGATTTTGAGAGCAGGTTATTTCTAGCCGTCGATCTTCAAGGATTGTATTGAAGCGGTCAAGAGGTGCCACCCTTGCCAGGTGTTCACACGTAATATGTGCTCAAATCCTGCCCCGTTACACCCTATTATCACCGTCGGTCCCTTCACCAAATGGGGGCTCGATTTTATGGATTGCAACCCAGCTTCGGCTAGGGGGCACCATCATATCATAGTGGCTATTGATTACTTCAAGAAATGGGCTGAGGCAATGCCTATAGTAAAATCCGATGGTGAGACAGCCGCTCACTTCGTATTCAACCAAATCATTACTCGGTTCGGGATTCCGAGAGAGCTTGTCACTGACCATGGCTTGCACTTTCAGAACCGTATGATGGAAGAGTTGGCATCCAAGTTAGGGTATAAGCAAGAGCACTTCTCTTCTTACTATCCTCAAGCGAATGGACAGGTTGAAGCAGTGCATAAATCACTTAAGTCCATTCTCCAACGAACCATCGCACAAAGCAAGACGAACTGGCATATTATGTTCTACCCTGCTTTGTGGGAATATCGAACCGCGGTTAAGACTGCCACTGGTTTTTCTCCATATCAGCTTGTACATGGAGTGGAGTCGATATTGCTGGTTGAATGCGAGATTCCTTTGTTGAAGTTAGCCATGGAACTCTTACCAAACACTTCGCCTTTGGAGGAGCGTTTGGTTCACCTTGAGCAACTCGATGAGCAGCGTAGAGATGCCTTGGTGACTCTAGAGGTTAATAAGCGTCGCGTAAAGGCCCAATATGATAAGTCTGTCCGTCCAAGAGTGTTTAGTGAGGGAGACTTGGTCCTTTTGTGGGATCAATTGAAAGAACCCTTGGCGGTGGGGAAGTTTAATCCTATGTGGCGTGGTCCTTACGTGGTCAAGCATGTATTAGAGAAGGGTGCCTACGATTTAGTGGATTACGAAGGGACGGCCTTGGCGGAGCCTAAAAATGGTCTCTATCTCAAAAAATACTATGCATAATCTTTAGCCAAGGCTGCTTGTTGTATATTATTGTACAGCTTTTTTGCATAGTTAGGTCTTGTTTATCGTGATCGGGTTTGTGATTATTTTCTGTTTCTTGTGGCAGATGTCAATGGAATCTTCCACCTACATAGGATTCGCGGATGGTGTAATCCGTCACACTCAGCACTCAGCCTCACCTGCTTGGGTGATTTATACTCCTATGGGTCAAGTACTGTCTTCAGGAGGTGTATATCTACGGCCATCTTCCAACAATGTTGCTGAATATAGCACCGTTATTGAGCTTCTACGGGATGCCATTTCGCATGGTGTTCTCTCTCTTGAGGTACGTCTTGATTCATAGTTAGTAGTGTCATAGCTAAATGGTTTGTACCATGTTAGAGATCCGACGTTATTGAGGAGATTCTTACGTGTGAGATTGTTAGAACGACAATTTGAGAATATAACATATATACACATTCCAAGAAATTATAATCAAGTTGCTGACTCATATGCTAACTACGTGTTAGATTGGCATTTGTTTCATTCATCATAAATTAATCATAAACACAATTTTTACACATGTAAATAAATAAACCGATCACCATAAAACTTTTTATATACATAAAAAATGTGGTAATACATAGTGTCATAATACAAAATTGGGGCTTTGAAATCCACCATCATATACACGGTAGTACAAAATAGATACACTCCCAGGTGTCTAGTCCTGTGGAGGTGGAGAAGGGTTGTGATCATGATATGTCACCACGGCTCTAGCTAGCCGCCGAAATAAACGCACCCATGCGCGTGGTACACCCACCACCTGTCTCTGCATAGCGTCAGGCAAGTCCTCAACTTGCGCCATGGGAACCCTGTGAGTCAGTCGCACGAAGATGGTATGGATGTTTTGGAGCGTTCGCTCTGCATCCACACCGGTGATATCGTCTCCTCTTCCCCTCCGTCTATGACGTGGGAAGCCCTCTGGTCACCGTGGTCCCACATCTGCACATGAATGGTAGATGTCATTATGTATTGTCACCCAAAAACATGTCTTTTTGATTCCATATAATCAAGAAAACACAAAAAAAAATTAAATACTTCAAAAATTTTAAAAAGAGTGAGGGTCGAGATTCGTTACCTATGTCTCCATATGCTGATCCTGGTGGCAATGGCATGTCCGGATCCCCCTAGAAATATACCCCTGCATAAGGGTAGTCATCTATGGAAACAATCTGTCGTCGCCACCATGAAAAAAACTCAGCTGGATAGGGGTTGGTCACCCTACCACCCCCCAGTCTGTGCATCGCATCTGCCCAATGTCATTGGGCCGGATATCAAACCCCGTGGAGAGGAACATCCACTCTAGGGCTCAATCCTGGAACACGCTCGAAGAAGAATGTGCTCAAAATGCTGCTGAACCCGAAGTTCCATATCCTACCTGCCTTACACTCACTGAGCTGGTGTTTCATGTTGCTCAGTAGTGAAGTGTTCCAGTCATAGATGGTCGGTGTCATACACTCCACCGCATAGAACATCAGTGGTCGAGAGGCCTGATGGAGTGATGCTAAGCCTGCTATCCTGCCCAGAGTCAGTAGTATGGCCTTTAGGCCCAGCACCTGTATAGCATTGGTGGGAACTTGACTCCCCACCTTCTCAGTATATGGGTAGCAGTACACAGCTATGTACTCATCGATAGTAAGCCTGTGACCTGCACCACCTCGAGAACGAAGGTTCACCATCTCCCCTCGTCTAGATAAACCTGTGATAAAGTAGATATCCTCCACCTCAATGGTGAGGGACATACCGTCTATCCGGAAGGACTCTGAGTCTGGATCCCAATAGTCTACTAGCATCTGTAGCAGTCCCGGTTTGGCCCTCAAGCCACCTAGACACCAAAACTTGTAGAGTCCGCACCTTCTTAGAGCTTGTTGAGCCATTATGTCGGCCCTTACTGCTTCCTCTACTTCACCATGCTCGCGTTCTCGCTACTCTAGCACCATCCTGCATGAGAAATTGACCAAAATGTCCATTAGATTCTTGTAAATCCTTTTGCGCGGCGTCATACGCGGCTATTTTGCAAACAGCCGCGTATGTACGTGGTTTCCAGCCCCTTTTCCGTGTATAGCCAGCCCTATACGCGAAAAAATCCTTGATACCCGCGTGGGCCGCAACGCTCGTGTAGAATTGGCCTTAAAAACCTCATTTGACCATGAAAACTTGTAAAAATTGTATTGAAATGCAAGCTGAGAGCATGAGTAAATACCTGGAAGAAACGGTTGTGAATTCCGCCAGCTGGATCTCCTGGAATTTGCAGTTGAAAATCAGAGCTCCAATGGGTAAAAGTTTCAAATGATTTCTATTTTTTACTATTTATAGAATTTTTTTTAAATATTTGAAAATTTTTACCCCCTTTCCTATAGTTTTGACCGTTTCTAACCATTTTGGACCGTTTATGACCTAATCTGTGATGTAGAAGACCGTTTTCAGCGCCGTTTTAGCCTTTGGATTGACCTATTCGTACTGATCTCAGGTATAACGTCTACACTGACATATAGGTTAGGTTCACCACCGTTTGCATTTTGCATGACCTTATGACCATGTCACTATATCCTTAGGTACAAACCCACTCTATTATGTCACGAAACCTTCTTGCTGCTATAGAAGTGGCATGATATGAGTGGTAGATCCTCACCTTACATCGGTACCCTAGTTAGCGCCTTATTTGCAGTTGGTGCCCATGCCGATGTTTCTCCCTTTAGGGTGTGGGAGTCTGTTGTATAGTATTGCCATGACATTTCACAAGAGCCTCATACTCCTCTTGATTTTATGCTGGCCATGATCCCCCGGACTCCCTTGTATCAAGTTGTGGATGCATTATCATGAGCTTTGCCTGTCTTATTGAGCTTTATGCCGAATCCCCTGACATTGCATTTCAGCCATATAGCCCGAGCTTGTCTCATGTCTAGCCATGCAGAGCCTTTCTTTATATCCTTCGCAGCTTGATTCCCTTTTTACCGGGAGGGGATTTTCCCTCGAGTGTCGATATCCTACACATGTATCCTTGCATTGAGCATAGGTATGTTCCACTGCTTAGAACTAGTTTGTTTTCCCTAAATGACACTCATCTCCTCCTAGTTTGTAACTATAAAGCTAGTTTATTCTTTTTTCAAGCTTTTCAAATAACTGAAAAAGACCAAAAAAATCAAAAAACCAAAAAGCCGAACAAGAAAAGATATTATATTTGGCAGCTGTCGAGTCATGTCACCTTTGAACAGAGCACTGTATATCACATCCATTGGTTGGGTTATAATTTGACTTAGGAGCTGTACTTGTTATCTGAGTTTATCTCCACCGACTGGTTAAGCTTCCAGTCCCTATGGAGCCTCTATTGATGCCTCCTGCGTCATAGAGATGTCCCAGTTTGTATATCGAGTCTATGCTGCCTTCATTCAGTCACCATACACCGTTATGCTCTTATTCGAAGGAAGTTAAAACTTGAGTCGGCCATTCCTCAGTTATCTTGACTTTGCATGTCGACCATTCCCGGTACAGTTACTGGTTCGTGCACCTTATGATCGAGTCCTTCCACATTATACAGCTTTGCTGAGTACCTCGTGTTGGATGATGGGGGATGCCCTAATGCCCTCCTTCCAGTGGATTTCATCCCATCGACTTCAGATCATTTATTCTGGGATTGGAGTCTAGAGTCATTTTTGAGTGCCTTGAGACTTGCAGTCATCAGTGGCAGGTTCTCTCGCCATCGATAGTTTTGGGAATACATCAATGTCCCCTGATCGATGGATTCTCTCAAGTGTTCGACCTCAACTCATTTATTCACACTTGTTAGTTTGCACTCTAGTACCTTGATTCCCATTTTCATTATCGGTGGGTGATCTCGCGTCTGTTAACGGTATACATCAATGACCGGTAATCAGACGATGGACTACTATGTTTGACCTCGACACCTCTATTCGCATAGTAGGACATGTACTCGTAGCGGTGTGTGTAGAAGACCTTCCAGATTGGTGGCATCTCTTATATTCTACCTCCTTGATCATGCCAGTGTTCATGAGATTTCATCTCTTGTGACTTGTTCCAGTATATGTCAGACATTTCCAACCACTATGGAGATCTTGATCTATTGTATATCTTCAGCCTTTGTGGAGATTATGGTCCTTTGTATATCTTCATCATGGAGATTCTGATCTATGTATATTGTACGTGGCGATGACCACATATGTGTTATCATGTTTCATGCCTATTCATGGCCATTGTACTCTTATGTATCCGGGACTGCTATATGTATTTGCAGTTATATGCGGAGTTGTATTATGGTATTATGCTGATTGGGTGGCTGGTCTTCCATTTGGGTACCTTCATCACTTCACTTCTGGGATGGACTTATAATGTATTTCGGCCATCGTATAACCCCTTTGATCTCATACATTAGGGGGCATTTGTTATAGCGGATTTCACCACACAAGGTGAATCACACATTGTATGGCCTTCCCCTGTCCCGCTGCAGACTCATTAGCCCCTATGGACCACTTTTTGTCTTTTGATGTGTCCTTGATCATCCCTAAAAACATAAGAAAAGTGATATATGCGGCTTTTTCCCCGATAACCGCGTACATACAGGGATATTCCACCTATAGCCGCGTACATCGGGATGTATGAATAATCCAAATCCTTTTGGAGTGTTCCTTGACTTGGATCCGACTCATATGACTCCAGGCCTTCCATATGCCTTGAGATCGCACGGATTCAACTTTTCAGTATCCCTTTGAAAAGCTATATAAGGAACCCCTTGAGACATTGAAAGCATAAGAGAGAATTGAGAGTAACGAAACTATAGTCCATTGTTTCCAGAACTTATGCTTGAGTCTGCATCCCTTTGTCCCTTGGAGCACTGTTGTGTTCTTCGCAAGCTTGCCTTTTACTAGTAAGCTTGTTATCGGAGTGATGGAGGATTGAGGTGGTGGAGGCCCAAGTGGGGGATCCAGTTTCTCCGGTTTGCAGACGTGCCATCAAAGGTTGTCACTTGTAATCTCTTATTCATATTAATAGAAATATCTTTTCCTGTCCAGTAATGTGTATTTGAATGAATATTGTATCCATTGGAATATGTCAAATGCTTTTACATTATTAATTATATATGCTAGAATAGATCTAACACCATGAAATATAATATGCTTGTATTGTTTACTTGTTGTTGAGGAAGTATCCTATCAATTCAAGCTGAAGATTGGAAAGCTCAACGGGGATCTACTTCAACCGTCTAGAATAAGGTATGAGGTTCGATCATTTAGTGTTAGACATTTTATTTATATTGCATATTTGGAAAGATTGATTTCTGGAGTCTAGCTGTCTGTTGTGGTACCCCAAGCCATAGGAATTTCTCTTCGTAATAGCAATTGGTTTGCAAGCTCAAGAAATCCTTATACGGTTTAAAACAAGCATCCTGCCAATGGTATTTGAAATTCCATAATATAATTTTTTCTTTTGGTTTTGAAGAAAACATTATGGATCAATGTATATATCTGAAAGTTAGTGGGAGTAAAATTTGTTTTCTTTTTTTATATGTGGATGACATTTTGCTAGCAACCAATGATAAAGGTATGCTGCATGAAGTGAAACAATTCCTCTCTAAAAATTCTGATATGAAGGATATGGGTGAGGCATCTTATGTCATTGGCATTAAGATCCATAGAGACATATTTCGAGGCCTCTTAGGTCTGTCTCAGGAAACCTATATTAA